>JAFVLL020011090.1:0-27401 GCA_021397915.2 Tor tambroides
TATATATAGGATTACAATAAAATAATTGCAGTGATAACTGAAGAAAGGAAAGTATGTCAAGGCAAACTTTGAATGTGGGCTTGACAAAGCTCAAATTAAAAGGAGAAATCTTTTTAAATTAAAAAAAAAAATTGGGCCAGATTTACTAAACGGGGCAAATTAGCACTAGAGCGCAATTCCATAAAAGCGCAGATGGGAGGGGAAAACTCTGCGAGTGATTTACTGACAGTGCGCACATTAAAGAACACAGACGCAGCCAGATCATTTCCAAAATGAACAGCAACTACCAAGAGCAGTGCAAATTACCACGTGCTTTTTTGGGTGTTAAATAATGGCACAAATACCAGTAATTTGACGAGCGCAAACGTTAGTGAATCGCGTTGCATGATTCATTTTGATACTCTCCTCCCAGAAATTCAGCTTCTGAAAGGGAAACTCCTACAAATGCACACAATTGCGAGTTACAAGTGATATCAGCTCACACTTCTGAGAAATAAAGTCAATATCGCAAGACATGAGCTCGTAGTTGTGAAAAATAAAGATGCAATTCTGAGAAATAAAGTCAGAATTGCAAGATATAAACTTGCTGTTGTGAGGAAAAAAAGTGAGAGCTGCGACTATATACCATGTGATTCTCACCGTTGCGAGTTTATATCATGGAATTCTGCGAAAAGCACACCTCTCCTCACCAAGCCACACAGCTATTCAGTTACTGTATTCCTTTGCCGTTTCTTTTGGCTACTGTAGAGGAATAATTGACCTTTTCTGGGATACTTACTGTTTCTCTTGCCAAAGTGATGTTGGCAGTCAAGGTGAACCCAAAGGGATTGTCTTATTTAAAGAGAAGGCTGGATTGATTTCACATAAGGCTGAACTTGCTTCTTAACTGCTGATGAGGTGCAAATGTTTGAGGGACGTTCTGGAGCGTTTGGTGTTGTGACTGGAAGCACTCTGTCAATTTTATTCAATTCGTGACCTTGAGTAATTTGTAGTGACGTGTTGTGATGATGCAGTCCCGGTTTTAGTGTTCAGAAGAGTACAGAAACAGGAAGAAGAGGCATTGGGAAGGTTGTGGCAAAGAAAGGAGAATGAAAACAGAATATTTGAGAAATCCTCCCACGTCGGATGCTTTCTGGCACTATTTTTATACCACAGAGGGCGTTAACAAGCGAGAAACAAAGGTTTTGTTCAGTAATAGCATCTTCCTCATGGGTCTGGCAGGCCTGGTTGCTGCGGAGAAGATGTGACGGCTGTGGGCCGAACCTAGAATGGACTTCGACGTTCAGCTTTTTTGTTCCGGATAAGTCTTCAGCATTCCCATCTGAAATAACCCTTCTTCGTACCCTCCCACAACACGCACTCTTTTATTGTTTTCATTCCCCAGACAACCCATTATTACATGCCGAGGCGGAAAGTGGGTTATGTTTTGGAACCGAAATCTGCATTTTCTCGATCTCTCGCTCTCTCTCCGTTGTCCATTACTCCCTCATTCATGCGTAGCAAGAAAGAAAAAAAACAAAGCCACTTCTTAATTAAGGCCGCCAATCATTTGGAAGAGAGATTTGGGTGCGGAGACAGATACACGTTGTGTCCTAATCACACTAAGCAAATCTCTATTGTCAGCGCCGGATCCTGGGACAATGGAAGTCGTGGTCTGTCACCGTTTAATTGGGGACACAGATTAGGGTTAGCGTAAGAGCAATAGATTTTTTGCTTTGTCTCACTAACTGTCTCACTGCCACTCAACAGGCAGAGAGAGAGACAGGTGCAAAGAATCAAGCTTCTTAACCCGCTCTGACACCAATCTGCTCGTCTTTTCGCCTGTAAACCAAAGGATGTCAAGTAAAGCTCTAGAGTCTTGCATGTTTAATTAATAATCCGTTGGAGAAGGATTAGAGAGCGACAGCAAGAGAGAGACACAGGAAGTGAGAAGAGATAATATCACGAGCTGCATTGTGTCTGGGTTCATGCAGTCAAACTCAAGGATTAGCCACGAGTTACAAAGAGAAAGGAAGAGTTGGCCTCAGATTGGTGGGTAACTGTGGGACTTTTGGAACAGTCTGAGGTGAATCTTTACTTGAGCACTCTGGGTTAAATTGGACTGGAATCCAATTTAATGTCTTTTGATCAAAAAAAGGAAAAATGGCAATTTGTTTGTCAATCCATTCCATCTATGGCTGCTCAAGCCTGTTTTTTACTTGATCCGGTTTACATAGAGTTCAGGTTGAACTCTATTGTCATTGATTCCATATCACATGACCCCTTTATTGTTCATTAAAAGGTGAATATAGTTAAAACATGCAAGTTTTATATAATGAATAAAAATAATAGAAATGCAACTCTGTATTCCCCAACATGCTGCCGTTATAAACAGGTACTTTAAACCGATTAGCATCCAGAAATTGAGTGAACTAACTTTTTGCCACGCTTTTAATTATGCCCAACAGACATAAATGGACAATTCTGGAAGAATTTAAAACAAATCTGTTCCAACTTCTTTCTGGCATTCCATTTTTGGCAAAAACACCAGTTTATACCTGCAACATTTGATGCCTCCAATGGCTTAAAATGAGATCTGAGTCATAGACATGGAGTTATGTTCAAATGAAGCCTACGCCACTGACTCACCAGATTTGCCAAAGTTTGCCAAGTTAGAGGTGTCAATTTTGAAAGATTTTCAAAGTTTAGCTTCAAAGTTAGTTTAAAGTGAACCTGATGTTCTCGTTGCTGAAAAGTCTATATATTCATCTTTGTTTGCTTTGAGAAATGTGTGTAAATTCGGTCTTTCTCAATGGAGTGAATGGATGTTTGCACACATTTTACACTAATTTGTGTGGTATAGTCTATACATCTGTTCATGGAGGCTGCTGCACCATTATTGGAATGTCCTACTACTTTTTTTGGTCTAGAATTGTCATATCGTTATATAAATAAAATGTATTATTATTATTATTATATCAAGGTTTACCCACCACCAAAATTCACATAAATAGCTTGACTGTGGCGGGTCTTTTTATATGCCATTCTACCTGTCTGTGTGGGTGGTTCTTGGCCCGGATAAGCTGGAAATTTTATAAGCCACTTTTAAAATCACGTCAGAATGATTGTATTTATGAGATGAGTGCACATGAATGGAATCACAGTGTTATAATTACCAGTAGAAAACTTGGATTTCCTTTGAACTCTGACTTTCTGAGTTGTGGGTGTATCAGTCCCAGTAGTTGATGACAGACTGGGAAACAATACTTCTGAAACCTCTATATCCCAACTGCTCTCAGATCAGAGCGAAAGCCCAACATCTACCAACGCACTAGCAAGAACACACTGAAATCTTAGAATAAACCAACAGCATCAAACAATACATCTGAATCCCTGAGGCTGATGAGCCAGTCTCACATCTGTCAGAACAGATGCCTTCATCTTAACACCCATTTTTATTTGAAGCTGATATTTTACACAGATTGTGGCTCGTGGTGTAAAAAGTAGCAGTTGCGTGAGCCCCGGTGTGTGAGACATGTGAATGTGTGTATGTGAAAAGAATTGAGAAGAGCTTTTACATTGTTTGATGACAGAAGTGGGAGAATGTTTGAAATCTTCTCAAACCGCTTTGGAGTGTCAATTTTGTCTGGCAGGGCGTTCGTTGATTCTGTCAGCAAATTTTTGACGGAAGGACTTCATCAAGGTGGAGCCATTTATCACACAAAGGGGCCATTCACACAGAATATGCTTTTTCTTTGAAAGTGCGAGAGGCGGGCTGTGGACTGGAGAGAATATGTCATGAGATACATTTTTCGAAAGCTGAATTTCTTTTAACTTGAGCGCTGCAGAGCGAGGCACTGCAAAAGACGCAAGACGCGAGACCCCAAACACTAATGGTGCTCTTACTATTTGGTGAGAGCCAAATAATGATGTCTTCTGGGGTCTTAAGCCTGCACAACTTTCGGCTGTCCTACATGAAAGATTGCCATCGTAAAACAATTGTGGCGATTTTCTCCTAATCGGTGGTCTTATGTCGTGCAGTGAGAGGGGTCCAAAGAAGGCCATTCTCAAGATCTTGCGACCAAAGGTAGCCGACGATAAGTTTCTGACATTGTCAGAAATTCAGCATGATCATCGCACAGTGTGTTTGCTGCTATGACCTACGTCTACTGACCAGCCAATAAAAATGCAACATGAAATGGTGTATTGATCAACATGACATGGCAGTTTTAAAACTTAAAACTGCTTACCTCAAATTCTTTCCTCTTCCTCTTTCGCAGATTCCTCTTTTTTCAGCACATCATGTTGCATAGTGTGATTTGCTATTATCTTATAAGATTGCTGAATTCGCACAGTCTGTAGAAGGCTTTAATGATATGCTGTGGTTAGTACTTACCAAAATTGGTGTAAGAAAGGACAAGTGGTGAACCTAATAGCCACCCAGGGCAGACCAATCAGAATCCCATGATGACCCCGGCCACTGCCGAAAACCCCCTTAGATCAGGTGGACGGCCGTTTGCGTTGTTTGCCTGGGGAAGAGATGGCAGAACGATGCACTGTGGGAAGAAGGCAGGATGGAGGAAGTAGGGTTATGCTCTAGGCAATGTTCTTCTGGGAATCCTTCAGGCCTGGCATTCATGTGGATGTTACTTATACACATACCTACCTAAAGATGGTTGCAGACCATGTACACCCCTTCACGGCAGTGGCCTCTTTCAGCAGGATAATGCACCCTGACACACTGCAGAAATTATTCAGAAATGGTTTGAGGGACATGATAAAGAGTTCAAGGTGTTGCCTTGGCCTCTAAATTCCACTGATCTCAATCCGATTGAGCATCTATGGGATGTGCTGGACCAACAAATCCAATCCGTGGAGGCCCCACCTCGAAACTTGCAGGATTCAAAGGATATGCTGCTGAAGTCTTGGTGCCAGATACCAGAGGACAGAGGTCTTGTGGAGTTCATGCCTCAATGCATCAGAGCTGCAGCACGAGGAGAACCTGCATGATATTAGGCAGATGGATTTAATGTTGTGATTTCAGCCATTGTGTTTGTAAAAAGGTGATTGTTTGGTAATGCCTCAGGGCCACTATATTCTGTGTAGACTGTAGGTATACAGTAGAAGTACATCTTCTTAAATGGAGAAATGACAAAAATCAAAATAATGATTTAATAACACCCAGCATTTAAATCAGCAATAAAACAAACAGAACAACTATATAGCAAATTCTGGTTATTTAGCTTAAATCATGCTAAAAACATTTGAAAGAAGCTGTTTCAGTTGAATATACGTCACAATAGGGAAGAAAAGATGATCACAATGTCCTTTTCATGGTGATTTTAATGTCTTTAGTCGAGCCTTAGAAGTAAGTCCCTAAATTTCCACCAAATCATTGGGTTCATTTTCTCTCTCTCTTCTTCACACCGTTTCGCGTTTTTGAGATGAGACCAATTTATTCTGGCTCGGTGACATCACGGGCAGCAGTGCAGAGCTGCGCTGCACGATCTGAATGCAGGAAAGCAAAATGCCACTGAGAAGAAATGACACTCATTATCAGAAACCACAGGAGTGAGACGTATAAAAGTGTGTGAGTGTGTGTAGTGGGAGGTCGTTTGAAGGACACTTTTCATTAGTTATCAGAATGGTCATTGATGCTGATATGTGACCTGTGATAGATGGAGTGTGTGTGTGACAGTAGAGTCCTTGTCTTCAGAGCTCACTGCAGCCCTTGTGTTTTCAGCGCTGTTGGACAGCCTCAATGGCAGCTTCATTCCCATGGGAGGCACTGTGTGTGTGTGTGAGTGTGTGTGTGTGTGTGTGTGTGTGTGAGTGAGTGTGTGCGTGCTCGTGCCACCAGAACTGTCGCTGTCAAGACAGAAAATATGACAATATCCCACGTGCCAATCAAACTCATAAATGTCAGGGCTGTTTTGACTATTTAGGATTTGCCAGAGCAATTACTGCACCACTATAATCAGAAAATACTTTGCAGCTGTAGTTCAATTGTGAATTTGTTTTACTTTGTGCTGTATATAGAACAATAGTAAGAAATATTCCAGTTTAAAACTTTTTCCTTATTAAACAGTTTTGCACACACAAAATGGTATTTAAAAAAAAAAAGAGTGTATACACTACAGGTCAAAAGATAGGATTTTTTTTTTTTTTTTTTCACTTATGTTCGCCAAGGCTACATTTGATTACAGTTTAAAAAATCAAAAAATAAAATAAAATATTACTACAGTTTAAGGAACTGTTTTCTATTTGAATATATATATATATATATATATATATATATATATATATATCCTGTGATGTAAAGCTGAAATTTCAGCATCATTATTCCAGTCTTCAGTGTCACATGATCCTGCAGAAATCATTCTAATATGCTGATTTGCTGCACAATTAATATTAATTAGTATTGGTGCTCAAATATTAATAGTAGTCTTTATTATAACAATGTTGAAAACCATTTTTCTTGCTTAGTATTTTTTGAAACCCTCGTACATTCTTTGATGAATAGAAAGTTTAAAAGAGAAGCATTTATTTAAAATATAAATATTTTGCAGCGTTATAAATGTAGTTACTGTCACTTTTGATCAATTTTGTCTCACATATTGATAATAAGATATGATTCTTGAGCAGTAAGTCAGAATATTAGAATGATTTCTGAAGGATCATGAGACTTAAGACTGAAGTAATGGCTGCTGAAAATTCAGCATTGCTTTTGCTTGTTATACCTCCACACCTCTAGGTGTCAGTATAAGTTGAAGGCGACTGCTATATTGGTCATCACAACATAAGTAAAAAAAAAAAAAAAAAAATTAAAGCTGATGTAAGCATCAAAATAGTGATTTTCAAATTTGTGGTTTTCCAAACACTCCTAATTGAAAGAATATCACAGATGCTAGTGCTTCTCTTGTACTGAACTTGGCATATTTCTAGAAAGTTTCTCAAAGGATTTTAATAGTTGGTGTGTGTGTGTGTGTGTGTGTAACATTCACCACTTTATTCACAGAGCTCTGACCTTCAGTGAGTCTTAACACACACGTATCAGGAGCCCCACTGGGTTTGTCTCTTCTTACACAGGCTCCAGCAGTTTCTGGGACATCTAACGGTAGAAAGTAAGAAAAAAAAGTGATAAAATGAGGGCCATCTCCTCTAAGCTGACAGAAGACGGGTTTTATGCATTATCCTGACCCTGGTGACCTCTGGCGGAGCATTCTGGGTCAGTGTCACAGAGATAAATGAGAAGACTGGAAGATTTTTTTCTGTCAGATTGATTTTTTCACTCTGAGAAGGGGAAGGGAGGTGTGAAGATGAGGAAAACGGTGGAAAGGGGATAAGACGGGGGGGGGGGGGGGAATGAGAACAGACAGATGCTCAACGACTCAGCGTCTGTCACATCAGAAGCACAAAGCTATTACGAGCTTTTAAAGCAAAAGTTCACACCAAATTGAAATTCTGTCATCCCTTACTAGCCCTTATGTCGTTCCAAACCCTAATGACTTCTTTCCTTTGTCGAACTAAACAAGGAAAACTTTAGCAGAATGTGTGCTCTGCTCTTTTCCAGTACAGTGTAGTGCTGAGTTTCTCAGATTGTTCCTCAGATATCAAAGTCAGCAAAGAAAAAAAAAAAACAGATCTCAAAAAGCTTACTCATCAAACTCTCTAAAGACCAAATGATCTGAGCTACTGTATGTGAACAACTGAATCCTTTCCTTCTAATGAACTTTAAGAGAAACATCTGAAGCAATATTGGCACGTAACTGAGAACTCCATTAATTCTCCCGCTATATGAAATTGCAACTTCTGAGACATGAACATTTTATGGTGGGTGACACAGAAATGATTTGTCTGCTTGATTGTAGTATAGCAGTGATGGAGTGGGTTTTTCACTTCATGTTCTGTAGGATACCGACTGGTTAATCTTTATTTACTGGAAAGCTGCACACTTTACCATTTTTATTCCTGAGCAAGCAAACATTATGAAAATCTAGTTTCACAGAATGGCTGTAAGGCTCCACAGACACATGACTGCAGCTTGTGCTCATGTTATATTAAGACTGCACTTTTATAGTCTCTACGTTTCTTAGAAGAGTGAAAATTAGACACAAACTAGACAATTGTTGACGTAAAGCACAGTACAAATATACATTATATATATATATATATATATATATATATATATACTGACCAAAGTAAATCATAAAACTAAAATGATTGGCTTTGCAATGTACAAATAAATAGATACATTAGTCGAGAAACTATATATATAAAAATCTGAGCAACACAATATTAGAATATTGAATATAGTGAATATTGTTGTACTAACATGATATATGTACATTCAGTTGGCTCTACATACTCTATAGTGAAAATAAATATACTAACATGTATGTGAAATACATTTATTTCATGCGAAGTATACTACAAATGCATTTACATATTTATGTACTTAAAGCTGCAGTACGTAACTTTTTTTGGTTAATTTTTTGAGCAAGTACATAACCAGCCAGTGTTCAAAATCTCCTTACTTTAGCCTGATTCACAACGGTTATCTTATAATAATGTTTTCTAAGTTGAGTGGTACGGGTAGGTTTTTGCGGGAAATTCGAACATGGCACTGCGTCATTACGTCACGTCTGTAAACATAAAGAAGTTGTCCCGGCTAGTAGGCTATCGCATGTGAGGATCCTGCAGGTGGAGGATCATTTATAGCCTTTTCTCACAGCAGCTGGAATAATTAAATGAATTATTTTGATGGCGGATTGCAATCCAGAAAGGATTATGTGTTTATGAAACACATGTGACTGAAATTAGATTTTATTCCAGTTTTAAATGTGCATATGATTACAGATAGCCTATATGGGAGTACACAAGTTTTGTATTTTAAAGAGAAGAATAATAATTTGCTTTTTGGGTTAAAATAATTTCTTAATATGAAATTCGAATGGTATGACAATTAGAGATAAGACTGTACAGAAATTGAAATCTACACGCTAATAGCTACACACACGTAGTCACGCAGTTCTGATATTGTGAACATTAATAAAATACCCTGCAATTGTACTTATGGTATACTGAACTGCTATACTTAAAATCTGCTGAAGTGGAACAGCTAAGTTTGTACTTAATGCACTTTAATTGTGATATAAATATACTGAAGTGTATTTAATTGTGGAACTATTACAAGTATACTTCAGGTACACTTCAAACATCTTGCACTTAAAGACCGATATTATTCAAAGATCACACAGTCTTCATCAATAGTGACATTTAAACACATTTTAGGCTTAATATTAAGAAATATGCATTGTAAAAAAAGTTTAATTATAATTTTCAGTAAGTCATGAGCATATGTCAGCAAATATGTTAATAGATTTAAATTTAGTATGAAATAAATGTATTTCAAAAATATAAATTTTTTACTTGGGTATAAATGCTTATAAATGCTTGCATTGCATAAGTGTAATCTTAATAAATGGATGTGCTGGCTGAGCTAGACATTGTAAATCAAAACACAGTGTTGCATGATATTGGATGGAGCTCTGCATCAAATTAATATGCTAACATATCTGAGAGCATTTCTCATTTGGAAGGATTTGATAAGAAATGTTTGAGTTCATATTTACTTTGGATTGCAGACTTTGCATCCTGGAAACATGAGCACAGTTTGAGATGTGATCTTTTCTGAATCTATAAACACGTGAGATTTTGTGGTGCTTTTCTCAGGAGAAATAACTGAATCTTGTTTTCACCCCATTTAATCTCACTGTTTGCTTTCTTTTTATTGGGTCCCTAATGTACCATGATTTAACTGTCAACGAAAAAAAAAAAAAAAAAGTAGAAAGCCAAATAAAGGGCAATGCCCGTATGGTGCTGTGTGTCTTTAGTTGCGGTAACCATTTGGACTAGCAGTTACTGTCACATCACTCATTATGTCAATTACATTTGCATTCCCAACAAAACGGTGACCACATGTGCAGTGACAAAGCATAATTTCATGAAACATCGGAGGAAAACTGAAAGCCAAATAGGTGCTTTCACCACACATGATAGAAAATGGTACAAAAAGCCAAATACGAAGTCAAAGGTGTAATAAGGAGTCAAAGAGAGATAAAGAGAAAGAAACTTGACAAGACTCTCCACGGAAGGCTCAAGGGAAATATAGCAGGGCATACAGAGAATTATAAACAAACCTTCAAACCCACAGTCACACCGAGCCTCATGATAACAACAGACCTGAGTGAATTCTGAAGAGGGTTCGACAAGATAAAACACCATATCTGTGTGAGAGATGTGAGGTTTGCTTGAGGTTGCGAAGGCAGAGATTGTGTGGGTGATGAGATCTCTCCACACAGACCAACTCTCTTCTCACACACATATACTACCAAAGCCTAGATATACTTCAAGCGATCATTTAAAACAAAATCAGGCCACAACGAAGTTCGTTTGGAGGGAGTTCGTTTATTTCAGGAGTTTGCCAAAGCGGTCTTTCTGGAAGAGTTTGCTCAGGCTGGTAAACATCTTTGAACTACCATTGGTCCATGAAAGTCTTTGACATGAAAATCTTCTCCGGTTTATTTCTTCTGTTCAGTCTCTCAGGGTCAGACGCGGGTAAAAACATGAACGCACTGCAGAGCTGCTTTGGAGTAGAAATTGAAGTTGTAATTATAAACGAAAGCGACACTGACTGTGTTTTTGCTCTACAGAGATTTATTTTTTGGTCAGCTCGAGGTCAGTGTCTACCTTTGCTGTATAGAAATCAGCAGCTGCACACTCTGAAACATCAGATCTGTGATTGTTCCTGACAGTGTGCCCTGCTTTGGCTCCGCTTCTCTGTGATACAGTTTGTTGGCTCTGTGCAACACCACTATAACATTTTCCCCTCGTAGTTTCATTCAAATTCACACC
The DNA here is from genome assembly GCA_021397915.2 of Tor tambroides. Classification (NCBI taxonomy): domain Eukaryota; kingdom Metazoa; phylum Chordata; class Actinopteri; order Cypriniformes; family Cyprinidae; genus Tor; species Tor tambroides. The sequence goes on from JAFVLL020011090.1 coordinate 10,897, forward strand.
TTCAGGGAGGGGATTCCCACAGCGAAGACGAGCGACATGATTTCATGGTGTTAAACTGATTTCAAAGCTGGAAATTCCACACAGTCGGACACTTTTCACATTCCTCTTACGACAGCTGGAAAAATCTTTCAATTCTGCCACGTTTCACTTTACTGCTTCTGAAAATACATTCTACTGTAATTGTGCATGTGCCATTTTAAGGCAGTGTACACAAAGTCAGTCTTCCTAGATGCTAATTTTGATCTCTTTCATAACTTAGAAGATAGAAAAAAGCATAGTTTCACTCAAACATGAAAGTTCTGTAATAATTTACTCATGTGGTTCCAAACCCATTTGACTTCCGTTCATCTTGGGGAAAACAAAGGAAGATATTTTAATATTCTGTGTTTATTTTGTTCATCCATTGGAATCCCACCCTAACCGAAAATTTCAAGCTTCACAAAGTTCATAAAGACAAGTAATCAATATCAAGCAGTTTAATCTAAAGTCTGATCAGTTTATATGATGAACAGATTTAATAGGCTTTTATTCACATATAAACATTGATCAGTGAGCAAATAAAGTTAAAATGTGCATTCTTGAAATTCAAAAGATGACTTTTGCAAATAAATGAGGGAGAGTAAGTAACAACTAATTTTAGGTGAACTAAACTTTAAGTATAATCTTTTCTCACATTTCTGTCTCACATCCAGTCTCACATTTTCGGTAAAATTCCACAGAGGCAGTGAAAACAGACACATGTGTCAATAAATGGCATGTAGTAAGTGTTTAGAACTGTGTGAATGCTGATAGTGCTGTTCAGATCATTTGGTCTTTGGGGAATTTGATGAGACATTTTTGAGACGTTTTCTGAGACAGTTGTGACATTGCTGTGTTCTTTTTGTCAGGAGAAAAATCTGAGAAGCCAGAAATTTGCATTTGGTCTCTATTTAAATGAATTTCTGTCTTGGAGAAACTTGAGATATTAAAGTTATTTTATTTGTGAGTTTTATTTGTTATTGGGTTTCACAAAAGTACATGCCATGCTTGTTTGGATATTGTATCTTTAAATAGAAAATAGTGTTCCTTTCACACCTTTTCACATCATTTGTAAGTGCATCAGATAAAAATCCAATATAAACTCAAAAAAAAAAATAAAAAAATATATATATATATATATACATATTTATTTATTTACACACTACTCAAGCAAACAAAACCATCATTACTGCATTACACTACATCATTACAAAAAAGGCTAGCCTTATATTAATAAAACCTTATATTATTATGACATTATATTAATAAAATTAGTGATTTTAATGCTACTAAAAGTAGTAATCATACTTTTACCTTCTGATATGGCTATTCCTATCTATCTATCTATCTGACTATTTCTAATTTCATAGCAACACTATAGCAACTATCCAAAATAACCTAGCAACCACCCTGAGTACCCTAGCAACTGCATAACAACACCCTAGTAACCACTCTGGGTAGCCTAGCAACCGCATATCAACACCTTAGCAACCACCCCGGGTAGCCTAGCCAACACATAGCAACACCCTAGCAACCACCCCGGGTAGCCTAGCAACCGCATAGCAACACCTTAGCAACACCTTAGCAACCACCCCGTGTAGCCTAGCCACCGCATAGCAACACCCTAGCAACCATCCAGATTACCCTAGCAACCACCCTGGGTACCCTAGCAACAGCATAGCAACACCCTACCAACCACACTGAGTACCCTAGCAACTGCATAGCAACACCTTAGTAACCACCCCATGTACCCTAGCAACCGCATAGCCAGGCACGGTGCCAGAATTTTTTCTCTACCGGGGCTAAAGGGGGGCTAGACCAATATGTGGGGTGCTAAGAAAATAATCCATATTCACAAAAATTATTTATTTATTTATTTATTTTTTTTAATAAAAGCAGCTATGATACACACCACATTTAACAGAAGCATTACCGCGAGAAATAGGGGTGCTGAGGCCCCTGGTGTGTAGCCCAAGAAAAAATGGGGGCTGGGGGTGCAGTGTTAAAAATAAATAAATGAAAATTTTGTAACAGAAAATAAATACAACTCATTTTATTAATTTGTATATTCATTAAAATTAATAGAAAAATGAAGCCTAAGCCTACAAGACAATGAGTTTACAACTTAAACTGACTTAGGAAGTCGTTTGTTGCCATGCCTTTTTTAATCATATTATTACCTGTAACATGTCTGTGCCGTACCCAAATCAAGAATTAACGGCCATTTCTACAGCCACTGCAAAGATACAGAGAAAGATTGAGAGCCTACCTCAGCAGCAATTCTCACATCTGCAGCGCTTATTTTGATCTTTAACATTAGATATTTCCTATTCTTGGAGCAAAATTAATGCTTAAGGTTGATTCAGTGTTACTCTTAATGGAAAAAAAAAAAACCCACACACAACATCAGCAATAGTCTACTACAATGACAAAGTAGCTTATATTAAATATAAAAAAAATTATTAACTGAACGAATAAGACATACCCGCTTTGTAACAAATAAATAAAAGGTTTTTGGATTTTCCCCTTACTTCAAACGAATGCTTTTGGCTAATTATTATTAATAACAATAGTAATAAAGGCTACAATAAAACAGTACAATGACAAATTCACTTATATTAAACTTTGAACTTTTATTATGTTTTACCTGCATTGTAACACAAATAAATAAACAGTCTTTGGATTTCCCCTTTCTTTAAAACGATCGTAAGTTTGTGGTTCATAAAACACATCAGCCATAAAATAGTATAATAGCAAATTCACATAGGTCTATATTAAACATTTAACTTTTATTAACAAAATATATGAATATATGAATAAGACGGATATATAGCCTACTTGCGTTATAAGGTCTTTTCCCTCTTTTAAAACATGCGTAGTTTGTGGCTCATTGTTTTATTTGTTTTAATTTTTTGATGAAAATACAGCAACAAAGACAAACTCGCTTGTATTAAACGAAGAGATTAAACTTTTATTAACAAAAGTTGCGCTTTTGGATCATAGTGTCTCACGTTATTTCACAATTCAGGCGCAAGAAGAACTGATCGCTCGCTGTCTGAGAGAACTAGGAACGCGTGGCGCATCAGTAGTGTCATTCAGCTTGATTCCGCCTATCCCGGCTTCACTTACTGCAAGTTAATCGATAACGAATTGTGGATTGGTTGGTAAATTTGTTCTACAATAAGCTTGGTTGCCTTTGATTAGGCTGTTCTCGCGGGACACTAAAAATTGAGGTGAAATACGGGACTGTCCCGGGAAAAATGGGACATCTTGTCACCTTGTTGGGGGGGCTAAACCAGGGCTATTCAAAATTCTGATGGGGCTATAGCCCCCCCTAGCACCGTCACTGTGCATAGCAACACCTTAGCATAAGCATAATCTGATTGCCTTCAAAACATTCAAGCTTTAAAGGAACGCTTTTTTTGCTCATTTTCCAACTCCCCAAGAGTTAGTTACGATGTAACTACAGAAGAGTCTAGTTTTAAATAGGAAAAATATCGAAACTCTTTGGTCATTTTTGAGCGAGATGCTAACGGTCTAATCAGATTCAATGATCTATGCTAAGCTACGCTAAAAGTGCTACCGCCAGACCCGGAGATTGGCTGAATGGATTCGAAAACGGTAAAACTCAACTGTTTAACTCTTTGTGAGTTGGAAAATGAGCCTATTTTTTTTTTTAAAAGTGGAGTGTTCCTTTAAGCTTTAAAACTACTTTAAACTTCAAACTATTTCAGACTGAAAACCATCAAACTTTTAAAAACTTTTTAAAAAATTTCAAACTTTCTGGTAAGGCTTTCTCAAGCCAAGTTAAAGTTTGTCATGATTAACTTTTTATCTAGTTCAGGGGTAGGCAACGTTGGTCCTGGAGTGCCGCTGTCCTGTAGAGTTTAGCTCCAACCCTAATCAAACACACTTGAACAAGCTAATCAAGGTCTTCAGAATTACCAGGGCTAAGCAGAAAACCCCAAAACCTGAAGTCAACCGATATGGGTTTTTTCTCTGGCCGATGCCGATATTTAGAAATCAGGGCAGCCAATGGCCGATATATGATGCTGATTTTTTTTGGCCAATATGTTTGGCCAATTCCCCCCCCCCCCCCCCACTTCATCTCATAAAATAGAGTTTAAGCAAATGATTATTGCAGGGTGTAAGATAGTAGTAGTTGTAGTAGCCTAATTCATAGTAATAATACATGGCTCAAAATGTAAGCACCTTCTCAAAACAGTTCTTAAGCATGCTTTTTGTTTGTTTGTTGAGGGACGCCAGTGTTTCCCACAGATTTCCAAATGCAAATTCATTCTTTTCCAGCAGGAGGCGCTGTTGGAGCGGGAGATATAGCAGTTTCCCTGGTAATGGCTGTAGTCAAATAAGCACTGCACTCACAAACACTACTTAAACCTTTTGGAATATATGTTTGTGGCGGACAGTTTTGATATTGCTTAAGATTGCACTGCTGCACAATAAATCGGCACCTGCCTATAAATCAGCCTAATTTGCAGCACAATCAGCCGATGCCGATTAACTAAAAAAATGGCAAAAAACGGCCCGATTAATTGGCGGGTCATCAATTGGTTGACCTCAAACAAAACAAGTCAAAAACAAAACAAAACAAAACACACACAAAAAAAACAAAACACAGAACAAAAAACAAAAACAAAACAAAACCCACAGAGCAAAAACCAAACCAAAACAAAACCCACAGAAAAACAAACAAACAAAAAAACAAACAAACAAAAACCCCCACAGAACAACACAAAACAAAACAAAACCCACAGAACAAAAAACAAAACCAAATAAAACAAAACAAAACCCACAGAGCAAAAACAACAACAACAAAAACAAACAAAAACAAAACAAAACCCACAGAACAACAACAACATCCAGATCATCATGTCTACTGGGCAGGGTCAGTAAGTTAAATATCAGTTCATTTGGATTTTTTTTCATAACAAGGCAAAGGCAATTAATAATTCAGAAGATTTGTAAGACAAATATATAAATTATTAACTTTCTCTTTATGGTTATAGCACATGACATTTTAAGAGTAATTAAATCAAAACCTTTCTTGGAGTTTAATCAAATTTAATTCTGCTTAGTCACTGCGCCAAACACGGCATTGAAGCATGTTCAGAGAGGTCTGGCGGCGTTTGGAGAGGATTAGCTCTGAGCTAATATTCATTAGCAGTCCACTTCAGCCTCTGTAATCAACTCTACCCAGGGACTCATCAATACCGTGTTTACCAGAGTCCTAATACAATTATTGGCTTATTGAGGAGAGGGATTGTCTTCCTTGCTGAGAAGCAGGAAGGTTGAGTGCAGATAATTTAACTAAGGTCTGGGTTTCAGTCACTCGTTTTGTTCGTTAATCAAACTGAATCTGTGACCTGGGAATTAGTTGCTGTCAAAGGACTTTGAGCAAAGGCTAGTTAATTTCCTATAACTGCTAAAAATCATTAGGTCTTCATTAGGAAATGCTAACGTGATAATGAAATGATGATTGCAAATATGTTGAAACTACACTGCATCTTTTTTAAAAAAATCTTTGTACTCCATTAGTAGTAGTATATGTACGTGTATATATAATGTATAAGTAATACAATTATTTATTCTTAATTAAAAAAAGAAAAAGAAAAAACTGTTCTGCTCTGAGACATTTGAATGGTTGGTTTCCAAATGGAGCTTTTTGTTCAATAATTATTTAAGAATAAATCAATTTCTTTGGTCTTCCAAAGGACTAGTCTGAGACGAGTTATTTGTTAACGTGATGTAATTAAGTTGGACATGTTCCTTAATCAATAACCTTGAGGAACCCTCCTTAGCACTACGACTCATTGCCTGAGATTTTAGCATTATGACTGCGTCTGTTTGAAAGAAATCTTGATCCAGGACCAACGAAGGATGCTGTTCCAGGAGCATGCCCTGCTTGACAAATCACTTAAAACTGTTTGGTTGTTTCTTACTGTGGATAATGTTGGGGAAGTTTGTTTCACACTGTGACGTTGACCATAATATTAATAATGTGCACAGTTTTCAGTGAGGGTTTGGTTTAGAGGTAATGGTTAGGTTAGGACATTGGAAATATCACTAACCTGATATAAAAAAACAACTTTTTTACTAATGTGTTTGTGTGCGCAAAACTATTACAAAATATTTTATTTTGAGTTTTGAGTACACATGATAGACAGCACTGAAAGTAACAATAACTTCAATGAGTGAGATGCTGATTCAGTAATGGTTCTGACTGATTCAGTGAGTTCATTAAGTGAAGGAATCCTCAGACTGATTCAAACCGGTCTTTTTAATCGATTCTTTTCAAGAACCAGCTCATAAGAGTCATTTGCTGGTGAATTAGAGTGCCCTGGTCATGCTATATGTTATTGCGTGCAGCACACTAGAACGATTCAGTAAAAAGATGTATTTTCTTGCCATTTCATCAGATTTACTTTGACTGGTAACTCAGTCAGACTCAACTGGAAATTTAGCAGTGGAAACACTGCAGTATTTATATACTATTACAGCATTTGATAGTGTTTATACATTATTATTTTGAATTAGTAAGTATTTTTTTGCAGTTGTTATTAGTCATTTTGATTTTTATTTAGCTTTAATTTTTGCATTTCAGTTTTAGTCATTTTAGTACTTCACCTTAGTTGCTTATATCCAAAGAAACATGTCAAAAATCATGGTATTATAATACTACATGAGGTAATGATCAAGGTCATGATCAAGGCAGTGATAAAGAAAGTGTCACAAATTAAGGAAAAGAGTTTTTGAGCTGACTCTAACATGAATCTACTGTTTTTTTATTTCTTTTTAAGTTCAAATTCATTCATATGACTGTACCCCCTGCTTTTGATTCTATTATAGATTAAACTAGATTCACTCGGTTGATACTGATGGACTTAATGTCTGTGGTTAAACTAACTGCTGTGAATTATTATTCATGTCCATTTTGCATAACAATTTGCCGGAGCAGCTCAATGTTTTCAATGTATTCAGCTCGCAGAAGAGCCGTCTGGGGTTACGAGGATGAATTAGGCTTGAGTTATTAGCCATTAGACATAAAGCCCGACAGTTTAACGCCCCAGTCGAGCGCTTGTGACAGCAGATATATAAACGTAACTGTTAATACGAATGTTAGTGTAGTTTCTACATGCTGACACAAGCGCTTACGTACACATTTATTACATGAGAGTCATTGTTGAGTCACGTCTCTTTCCATCGCATGGACTGGTGTGTCGCTGACGTTAATGTGCTGTGAAGCCAAGTCTCTCGTCCAGCGCGGCTCATGGGGACATAATTATGCCGACTGCTGTGGTCCCCGGCCCTGGGACATCATTACCGCACCGTCCTCATGGCGCTCTCTGGCACATTCTGCATCCTGGCCATTAGCACCAGCACCCCTCACTGTCTTCATCACAATAAACAAGCCGTTAGTCTGTTTATGCCAGCGCTGTGTCTTATTAAGAGGCGCTTCACGCGCTCAGACCGAGTCAAGTATGTGTATGGAGTCAAGTTTGTGCACACGTGTTGTTCTGTGGGTTAAATCAAAGGGGAGCGAGCTTGACGACTGTTTGTCATGCACAGCTGTTAGTCGATGGCTTTCCCGTTTAGATCTGTCGTTAATTTGACAGACTTTGGCAGACGTGATTGCAGACTCTCACTGACTCAGGTTTAGTATCAGCCTCCGACAGACCACCTGCTGATTCTCTGATGCATACTTCACATAAAAAAAAACAAAAAACAAGCGTTGGTCAAGATAACAAGTTGTAATCTGAATGGATGGATTTATGCAACTTGTGTGAGTCAGAGTCAATTTGGAAATGTGTTACTGGTTACTACAATGAACACTTTTGAAGAATGTGGGTGCATTTCACGTACAGCGATGTAACTGCTTTACCATAGTACGATGCATGGTTGGAGAAATCGACTAGCTTGTCATGACTGTTGCCCAAAACCATTGTAACTTTGTTGGACGTCCTTCATTCATGCCATGTTCATTCAACAACACAGAGCTGATGTGAATGGCATCACACAGATTACAGAGTAATAACATCTGATAATTAATTGGTTCAAGATTGAATACAAAAGGATAGTTCACCCAAAAATGAAAATTTGCTGTTAATTTACTCAGTTTACCTGAGGCTCTGGATTACTGGTAATAATGTTGTAAATAATGTTCATTTTCTTGCACAGACCAATCGTTTCACATCATAAGACCTCCTCAGGAGTTACGGGAATTGATTTTGTGTTCTTTTTTTATTATCGTTTTTTAAAAAAAATGGCTCGCATTTTATGAGGCTTGTTGAACAGCTTTAGAGAATTTCAAAGAGACAGGAGCTGTACTCATGACTGAAATAGCTTCCCGAGAGGCATTTCAAAGATGGCTGGCAAGTGAAGAAATGACTTCTTTTAAATGGACTTTGCTATGCTTCTAACCACAGGTGGAGAGCTGAAGTTTGCAATGTTGTTTATATTCGGTTTCGGGAAACACAACACAAAATTAAAACCTGTGGCTGCTGACAATATATTGTGGTATTAAGAAGCAAAATGCTCAGTCTATGTAAGAAAATGAATATTATTTACAGCATTATTACCTGTAATCCAGAGCCTCAGGAAAAGAAATCTGATACTTTTTCATGAACTGATTCTTTTGAACAGTTTGTTTTAAAGGGGTCATGAACTGTCTGTTTTTGTACTGTTCTCTGAAATCCGCTTATAATGTTATCAAGATTTTTACATAAAAAAAAAATCAGAAGTAATAGGCTATTTTCTGTCCTTTTTTTAACCCCCCTCATCAGAACGCTCTGTTTGGATAAGGCGTGGCAGATTGTAGACTCAGAAGTAAACTCCCACTGCTATGATTGGCTGATAGTTGAGTTGTGAGTTGTGTTTGACAGCATACATTCCTCATAGATGGATGCTGCTGTGATTTAGGTTAAAACCGCATAAGTAACCGTCGAATTGTGCCTTGTTTGTAAATGAATCCATGGTAAAATGAAGTGAACAAAAGACCAAGTTCTTACTGACGCGGTCTGGATCTTCATTAAAAATAAAGTTCATCCACCCTTTCCTAACACTGGGATCAGAAGGAAGGCCTGAGGGTGAGTAAACTAACTACAAATTTTCATTTTTGGATGAACTATGCCTTTAAAAGTCACATAAAAGTAGTTCAAATGACTAATTCTGAAGTTATACGGTAGACCAGAAATGGACATTCAAACTTGATCCCTCAAAACTCTTTTCACTAAGTTTGACATCAGTGACGTCAAATGCCATTTGGTTCATCAAATGGCTGTTCTAGCTATTACACATGGCTGTGTCCATTCATTTTTCAATCATTTCTAATAAAAGAAATAATTTACAGAGGCCTCCTGGTGGGCTGCGCGCCACCCACTCGCCGGCTGAGACCCCCTGTCTCAGCAGACCTCCAGAAACTGGCCATAAAAAGGTGCTAGCGAGAGTGGGAAAGTGCACAGCAGGTCTCACATCTTCAATTAATCAATGTCAGCACTCAGGCGAAAACAGCCAATGCTTCTCTTTCCCTCGCTCTCCATGTGTGGCTTCACTCATGTTTGCTCTCATTCAATCTTTTCTCTGCGACAGGCTGCATTTCTCTCCAATAATCTGTGAATATTTCATAAAGCGTGACGACGGTGGCCCGTGGAGGGCAGCGGAGGGCGGCCCGGTCCCGCTGAGCTCACAGGTGCTGCCTGACGCCTGATTGCCTCTGATCTCTACAATGAAATGGGTCGCCGTCACATCTCGGTCCCAAATCTCGGTCCGTTCCCCGCCGTGTCCTCGTTCAAGCTTCATCACATCGCACAGCAGTGCGCTCGTGTTTGCGTGTCTTATTATTCACTCTGCGTACTGCCGATGGAAGCGGCTAATGAAAAATAAAATAAACCCTGGTCTGAGAGGGGGTGTGGGGAGGACTGGGCTGGCGAACGCGGTGAAGGGTGCGGACCGACAATAGAAGACTGGGATGATCTTTGTTTTGGCACTGATGTGAAGTCGCTCACTGATGCAAAGCAATTTCCTCCCTCAAATTGCATTTTCAGCAGCGTAGGGGGTTTTGTGATATTTGCGTGTATGTATTGCATTATACATTTTAGCTTCCTGTGTCTGCCGTCTTGCTCTGGAGAATGAATCATCTTGTTCTGTCGCACTATTCTGGGAAGTCGGAAATTTGGACTGCGAGTTGAATTGAATGGAGCACCATACTGTGCACTAAAAGTGTTTTTTCACTGGTGATGGCAAAGCATGTACTGTGCAATATGTGGTGATTTACCAGTATAGGACATAGGCTACTCTTATATTTTATTGCCTCTTGAAACCCAGACTCATTTGGCTTTGAAGTGTGCCTAATTATATTGAATTATATTATTTTTATTCAAATTTTTAACAAGTGCACTTCATTCAGTATTATATTTAAATATATTTTAAATATGCTAAATTGCAATTTCATGATTACAGATTTGTAGTTTTAAATATATTTAAATTAGTGCTGTCAAACGATTAATCGCAATTAATCACATCAAAATAAAAGTTGTTGTTTACATAAAATATGTGTGTGTGTACTGTGTATATTTATTATGTTACGTTTATATATTAAATATATTTATATAGGATATAACTTATATGAATATAAATATATGCATGTAAATACTAGTGCTGTTATACGATTAAGCGCGATTAATTGCATTCAGAATAAAAGTTTTTGTTTACATAATATATGTGTGTGTACTGTGTATATTTATTATGTATATATAAATACAAACACGTGTATATTTAAGAAAAATATGTTATGTTTATATATTAAATATATTTATATATAATATAAGAACATAAATATATAACTGTATATACATGTAAATATTTTCAAAATATATGCTGTATGTGTGTGTATTTATATATACATAATAAATATACAAAATACACATTATGTAAACAAAAACTTTTATTTTGGATGTGATTAATTGCGATTAATCGTTTGACAGCTTTAATTTAAATACATGGCATGCAAGTTTCAATAAAAAAAATATATATTGAAGTATTTTAGTTTACCATAAATGCTTGTTAGTGCATTCAACGGTACACTGTAACCATATCAAAGACATAGAAGTATTATGAAATATAAGGATGTGCTACTTAAGTGGGTCATAAAAGCACTATAAAGTTTAGCTAGTTGTGTTTAATTTTAATTTAAACTACATATTTAAACATTTTCATTTAATTGCAGTTAACATGTGGTTACAGTTTTCAAATTCAGTTTAATGATTCTGAGCATGTCATGTAACCATTAAGTAAAAAGTGATTTCATGTAAGTGCACATTGCGTTATACAACTTGAACCTAACCTTGCATTGTCATAAAAAAAAATATTTATTTTATTTTTATTTATTTCATGTTGGTTATACCATATAGATTTGATTCAACCAGCATTATTTATTTATTTATTTATTTATTTTATTTTATTTTTTTCAAATATTCATAAGTATGCTGTTTCTATTGTTGCATACATTACTTTACTGACCAGTTTCTTCAAATTAAGAAGTTTAAAGTGAGCCATCACAAACCTCTCTTAGAGTGCACATGATTTTGGGCAATATTAGTCAATAAAGCATGCATGAATATGCACAGACTCACTAATTCTAATCTTGAATGCTTGTTATAATGGAAATTTGTGAATTGGGACGCAGTGACATTCCCACCTAAGGAGCGTTTGACATGTCTGTCCTTTCAGAGCTCCTAAAGACAATCAGAGCATGCTGGGATTTGTGGGCATGTGCTTGGTCTTTTGGAGATGTGCCCACTGTCTCATCTTTAGAGCAGTGGGGGTTAACTGCTGAGCTGATCAATCTAAACGTCTCAGGGTTTGCCAAGTCACATGGTCAGGAGCAGGATAAAAGATGGTAACCAGTACTCACTCTCTTCATCTTGCTCTGTCCTTCACAGTTCGTTTGTTCGTCCTCTTTATTGAGCTTCAATGTGTTGCTGTTAAAATTGTATTTTGCTAACTCTAACAGTAACACTAATTGAACTGACACATTTCCACAATGTTCTGTACTGTATTTTATTTTATTTTCATCTTCAGTGTTAACTAGCAGAGGCTCATTAAAAGCAAACTCAGTTCAAACGTTTAGGTTCAGCAAGTTTTTTTTAATTTTTTTTTATTTGTATTATTATTTTTAGAAATGATCCTTTATTTATTAAACTGACAGTAAAGACTTACATGTTTGTAGGAGACTTCAAAAATCTTACAGATGTTAAACTTTTGAATGGCTGTGTATATATGTCATAATACACTATTTTTCATGGAAAATCTGATTAAAAACTGGTAAAAAATAATCAAAGCTCTATAGGTGAGTGATAAAGCTGTTGAAGAGACAAACTGAAAAGCAGTTATCTCTGTGTATTTTTTTTTTTTTAACTCCACCTGAGCCAAACTATCTGACATTATTACACAGAACTCTTTATTACTCATTATTACACAAAACAATACTTGTGATTTGGTCATTTGCAACTTTCTGAGGAACTTTGTTTTTGTATAAGGAGACTAGATGACCAGTTTCCTACATAAATACATTCCTGCATTAATTTGTGAATAATTAATTTTGTGTTCCACAGAAATAAATAACAGCACACTGTAGTTTTGGAAAGACGAGGTTTAAGTGATGACAGACCTGTAATATTTGGGAGAACTATTCCTTTAATGTTTCTTCAGTAGTCTTGTTAGCCCAGTGGATACAGACACCACAGCAGCACAAACTCCTCAGACCCGCACGACGCATGACTTACATTCAAAACACGCTAATTTCATCACTCGCTGTGTCGCTCTCTTCCTCTCTGTAATTTGGCATTGGTTTAATTTGTGGTTGCGGAGCTGTGCTCCAGGGGTTAGTCTAGACGTCCCCATTCACCGGCAGCACTGAAGGCTCTCATTTGGCTCGCGGAGGGAGGCGTGTGTACGTTACACTGCGAGTGGGTATGTGTATGTGGGACAGGCCGCTTAAATATGCTAATTAGTGTCATTTGCAGATTTTCATGAGAGGTTGAGAGCTCAGCTGAGATCATCCATCTGTGCTTGTATATGCATGTGTGAGAAGTTTGCAGCGCTGCATTGACCAGGTGACAGATGCATGTGAGAACAGGTCAAAGAATCACCAGTTACTGTACATATTTTATCTGAAGTGACTTACAGTGCATCAAAATTATACATATATTAACATGTCTCTGGGAATTGAACTCATTACACTGGTGTTGATAGCATTATACTCTATCATTTGAGCAGAACTACAATCTGGCATGTTTTAAAGTAAATAAAGTAATAAAGTCGTGACGTATTGTCAAGTATGGTGACCCATACTCAAAATTGGTGCTCTGCGTTTAACCCATCCAAGTGCACACACACATAACAGTGAGTAGTGAACAAATGCACACACACACACACACACCGTGAACACACACCCGGAGCAGTGGGCAGCCATTGCTCCAGCATCCGGGGAGCAATTAGGGGTTCGGTGCCTTGCTCAAGGGCACCTCAGTCGGGGTACTGTACATTCACTCCCTCTACCTACAATTCCTGCTGGCCCGAGACTTGAACTCACAACCTTTCGATTATGAGTCCGACTCTCTAACCATTAGGCCACAACTTCCCCTTTAGGCCTTCTTACACCTGGTATTAAAGGTGGAGAAAAAGTAAATCAAGCAAGCAATAAAATACAAAATGGTACAAAAAATACTTTCAGTGTAAGGTAATTAAGTTGTAAGCTGTATGTGTTTGGTTCACTGTAAAAATGCATTTAATTGTATTGGATATTTTTGATTCACCTCGTTCGTTTGGACTACATTGATTGCATTGTGTGGATATGATTCACTGTAAAGAACTGGCTCATGAAATTCATTCCTTCCAGAATCATTTTGACTACGTTAAATGTGCTGCATGAGTTCGATTCACTGAAAGAACCAGTTCATAAGAATCCTTCTTTCAAGAATTGGTTGGACTACATTGATCGTGCTGTATTGATTTTGTTCACTAGCTCATAAGAATCATTCTTTCAAGAATTGGTTGGACTACATTGATCGTGCTGTATTGATTTTGTTCACTAGCTCATAAAAATCATTCTTTCAATAATCGGTTGGACTACATTGATTTTGCTGTATTGATTTGATTCACTGGCTCATAAGAGTAATTTTTTTTCAAGAATCAGTTGTTGTACTGTATGGGTTTTATTAATTTGATTCACTGGCTCATAAAAGTCTTCTTGGACTAAAAGTTGGAATAAATTGATCGGGCTGTATAGTTTTGATTCACTGAAAGAACCAGCTCATAAGAGTCTTTATTTCATGAATCCATCGGACTACACTGAACGCGCTGTGTGGATTTGATTAGAATCGGTTGGACTACATTGCTTGTACTGTATGGATTTGATTCACCGGCTCATAAGAGACATTTGTTCAGTAATCAGACTATAACGATCAGTTTATATTTTGATTTAGCATGCATTTGATCCAGATCAGTGGAAGAATACACATGCAAGAAATGTTAACAGAACCAAATCCTTTTAAAAATAGAACTGGTTCTCAATAAGAGCCTGTTCGTGATTCTGTAGATGAACATTGCAGCATTGGTTGAGTCAGTGGTGTGAGTTACATGGGCTGTCTGTTTGACCAATGGCAGGCTGAGGCATGCATTTTTTTTTCCAGTTTTCTTTGTTTAAAATCCATCTCAGCTAGGGCTTGCATGACTACTCATTTTCACTAGTCATCCAGAAAAGTAATCGACTTGTCTGCGGGTAAATGTTTACCTGATGCAAATGACTTGGCATCTGATATGCAGCAGCATCAGCAGGTTTTGCAGCTCAGTACTGTGAGTGCGGAGCCTGTCTGAAGAACTTGCCTGTGAGAAGCTGCGTCTCTAAATATATCCACTTTAAAGCCTTCAGAGCAGCGCTATTGTAACAAATCTACTGCCTTCAGCAATAGATTTCAAGACAATTACCGTCAGACTCCAAATATTTTTTCATAGTTGGTCTGTGTACACAAGTAGATGAATGTCTTTGGTGGTTGCGTCATGTTTTGATGTGTCTCATCTCATGAGGTGTTGCGTCTGTAAGACTTAAAACTAGTCCATCTAATAAACTGTGTTGTGTTGAGATGACTGTGGTCTGTTCTCCATCCAACTGTGTTTGAACACACAAAGCCGCTAAACCAGCTAGTTGTTCACAGATAACCCACTGAAATGTGAAAATATGTTGATCATATGTTGATTTAGTGTTTGTGTGTTCACTTTTATCTCTTTCCTGCTGTTCCTCTCTCAACTGTAATGAACTGTTCATCTTTCTGTGATAGCATGTCCATAGTTTGCTTCTATCTGTCTCTCTAACCTGTCCTTTAGTTCTGCTGGAAATGGACACACTCTGCTGTTGCTGCTAAATGAAATTTAGTCCAGTGTTGCGCACTGTTCCACTGGGATGGAGTGACACTCTCACACACACAGTTTGTCTTTCTGAGTTCGATATCTTCACTTATGGTCCAATCCAGTGTTAGTGAAGCTACTTCTGCTTGTCGACATAAAGCAGGTTAGCTACAGGCAAGCTACTAAAAACGAAACAAAACCTTATAGTTACCTATAATGCAAGCTACTAGCCAACTACACTGATGCTACTTACAATACCTTTTTAGGTAACAATAACAATTATGTGTATGTAATATAACTATATTGCTCTGTAATGATGCAAAATATTTCTTTTTCAACAAAATATTTCAAAATGTTTAAAATATATTGTGTATTTCTGGTTTCTAGCACTAAAAGAATGCTAGTTATGGCAGAAGTATTAAGCAGCACAAATGCACATTACACATTACAAATTTACAATTATGGTTTTACATTTATTTGAGCAGATCCATTTTCATTAAAACAGCTAATAAAATGATAAAACATGATAATAAATATATCCAACTCAAGCAGTGATAAACAACATTTTTGCTACTTTAAAAAAAGTTCAAAGTTGAAAATAAAACAAATTTTAAATGTTTTACAAGAAACTACTATTTCAGTCTTTCTACTTATTTCAAATGTACTTCTACGTAACTTTCATGTTTAATTCAATGTGTTATTTGCAATTTCTTTGTTATTATTTGTGAACTTTACAAGCAACTGTTCTAAACATATTTATTATTATTTCAATCATGACAACTCTCGGAAGATTTTAGCATGGTGATGGATATGACAATGTTAATGTATTTGGTCTTGGCGGAATAGATCTGCTACGCTGCTGCTGAATTGCTGCTGCTGTTGATTATAGCTGTAGTTGTAGATTATTGCTGCTGCTGCTGCAAGCAAGTACAGGAACTTGCTACTGCCAACGCATATGGCGATACGGTGCCATGAGTATTTAAGACATACTGCTGCTGCACAAATAGCATATAAAATAACCCCTAGCAGATCTATACAGGTGGAGCTGGGGAAGGTGGAGGGCTTCA
>JAFVLL020011091.1:0-14253 GCA_021397915.2 Tor tambroides
TCGCACTTGTGCTCCTAAATACATTTTCCAGTTCGCACACATCTATTTTTAGTCGCAAATGCGAGTGAAATGCTCGCACTGTCGAGCCCTGCTTGGTATTATATTTTTAACTACATTTGAAATCTCTGCAATGTATATCTGTGTATATATCTCTATTTTCCCCGGTTGTGGTTTTAGCCTTCATTTTCAGTATAAATCTTTTATTCTTTTGGCTTATTTTTGTTGTTTTTTGAGCAGTATGATATGGAGTCATAAAAAAGCTGCACAATTAAGCAGAGGAAATGAATTAAAAGGAAACAAAAGTTGCATTCTGATCATTCCTACTTGTCCTTTAAGACCATTGACTTTGAGACTCTCGCATGCTTTTTCACTCTGCCCATATAAGTTTGAGCTAATTTCCTGAGCCCCTCAGCTGCTCGTAATGCTGATTGGCAAATGTGTTCCAGAGCGGTTGGCGTCATCTTCAGTAAAACCTCAGAGCTGATGATGTAAAGATTTGGCCGTAAGCTGCTATAAGCTTATGAGCCAGTCAGTCCCAATCAATTTACTCTCCGCTTAGTCCAGTTAAAGCTCCAAACACACGGAGACCGCAATGGCGTAATGCTGGCGGTTATGGTCTGGGGCACACAAAAAGAACAGCTTCTCCATTTGGATGCTTGCACATTGTTTTGGCGGCAGTGTGACGCTGGGGTCACTGAGAGCTCACGGTTTAGGAAGGAGTTGCCTAAATTAATGGGATGTGTAGTTTCAAGACTGATAGACTGATTGCAGAAAAAAAGAGAAAGAGAAGTAAATAATGTGACGTAAGAGCATTACACTACCCATCATATAATTTCTGTGTAAATTGCACATTAGGGCCGGCACTACGCTCTCTTGCTGGGTTGAGCCTTTTGGGTCATTTTTTTTGCGCTATTTTTTCAGTGTTTGGGTAGTTTTTGTGTTACTCAGCTCCTGGGTCAAATGTAACAACCCAGTGTTTGGGTAGTTTTTGTATTACTCAGATTCTGGATCAGACGTAACCCAGCAGTTGAGTTATTTATCGCGGGGATTTTGTGTCTTTTATTCACGAAAGAGCAGTCTGAGCTCCATCGAATTGATGCATTCTTCGATAAAATAAAGGTTTGTGTACATTTTATTTTGTCTATAAAATCGTTACTTTGCTGTATATCGTTAAATTTTATGCAGAGCAACATACAGGCACGCGATGTGAATCACCTGTGTGTCACGGTCTTTTCGCGTAATGGCAGAATCAAATTGTAAATCATATTGCAAGAATCAAACAAAACACACCTACAGAGTGCATGCATACATTACGTAAAGAAGTCTAGTAGGTTAGACTAGTGCATGTGCAAGTGTGTTCTTTCACTGCATGACTCAGTATTAAAATGCATGAAGAATGATCAGAAAATTCAAGACATGGGGGCAGAAAATGTATATATTTATATCATTTCATATAGTTAAACAGTATCACACGAAGATCAAGTGCCGTTTTTTTTTGCTCCAAAAATCAGCGTGATTACAAATGTGATTTTATACAACAGTTCAATAAACAAGAATTTAATATTAAGAGACTTACGTTTTAGACACCATATTGCCTGTTTTTGCTCTATTTCGCCAACAGAAATAATTC
The DNA here is from genome assembly GCA_021397915.2 of Tor tambroides. Lineage (NCBI taxonomy): Eukaryota > Metazoa > Chordata > Actinopteri > Cypriniformes > Cyprinidae > Tor > Tor tambroides. The sequence goes on from JAFVLL020011091.1 coordinate 1,631, forward strand.
CAGACACAGTACTGTTTTGCGTCTCTGAGCAACATGATGGTGTTTCGTTCCTGAATGAATCAACCGTTTAAATGATTTGGTTCAGTCGCAATGACTCACTTATTAACAGTGACTTGATGCCACATACTGGCGGTTTTAATTTCAAATTTACAGTATTTTTTTCATTTTTTTTAAATAATTTCAAATATCAATATTCAACGTTTTATGTATCAAAACATAATTTATTCATTTGTAACTGCAGGTTAAAGCATTCCATGTCCCTCAGAGCTGCATTAAACAGTGGGTAAATATATCTATTCCACTTGAGATGCAGCTTCTGTGTTTCCTCTGCATTGCAAAGATGAATATTGTTGATACTGATTTTATTTGCTTGGTAACAGCCCAAGGCCCGGTTTCACAGACAGGGCTTAGCCTAAACCAGGATTAGGCTATAGTTCAATCAGGATATTTAAGTAATTTTTATAAACGTGCTTAGGAAAAAAACATTACTGGTGTGCATCTTGAGACAAAACAAAGGCACTGATACATTTTAAGATCAGTCATTGCAAGTTTCTTGTAGTTGAAACAGCTCAGATTTATATTTTAATCTGGGACTAGGCTTAAGCCTTGTCTGTGAAACCAGGGGAATATGTCTTATTATACTAATTGACTGATTAAATTGAACTCTAATTAAAAAATTGTAAATTTAAGTTTGAAAATGATGAAAATTCATACGTAAAAAAGAAGTAAATATTAGCATTTTATTTTTAAGTTTACTATAAAATAATTGTATTTGTATTACTCCCTTTTTATTTTAAAATATAATAGTATTATCACACTTTATTTTATTTTATTTAAAAAGAAAAATCTAAATAAACTAAATGTGACATGCTCACAAAATCTACTACATATACTCTATAAACACTATACTATGTTTTGAATAACTACAATTAATAATTATATTTATAATTCAATTTAAATTAATTTTTTTCTCTCCGGGCAAGTAACTTTTATACTTGGACAAGTAAATTTATCATTTGTCGGGACAACCACATGAGAATGCTTAATGTCAAGCCCTGCAGTAAATATTTCTGTTTGGTTTTAGGCATTTTACCCTGCTTTGGTTATTTTTGAAAAAAATTAACTCTGGAGGATAGCAAGTTTATATTACTGATTAATGATTAAACAAGGATGAAACCCACTCTCACTAATGCACAGTTTTCAGGGTTTTACAGTCACTTTTTAACAGCAATAAAACACTGAAAACAGACATGACTTAAGACATTTACCCCCCCCCCCCCCAAAAAAAAAAAAAAAAAATCATACAAATTTAAAGGCTTCTGTAAAAAATTAAAGAAAACATTTTAAAAATTGAAAATATTAAAAAAAAAACTTTTTTTTTAAAGGTATAAATATAAATGTTAAATATTTTGCTCAAATCAATTTACTTATGGCAAAATCTTTTTGTAGTACTGTTAATTTGTTGACCATTGAAAGCTTCAGAATATCTATCTGTCTCTCACTCTGTCAGTCTGTCTGTTGCTCTGTCTGTCTTTGTCACTCTAGCCATTTCTCTCTGTCACCCTAGCTGTCTGTCACTATCGCTATGTCTGTCTGTTGCTCTATTTGTCTGTCTGTCTGCCTGCCTCTCTGTTGCTCTATCAGTCTGTCTGCCTGTCTGCTCCTCTTTCTGTCTGTCTGTCACTCTATCTATCTATGGCTCTATCTGTCTGTCAGTCTGTTGCTCTGTCTGTCTGTCTTTCCATTTGTCTCTGTCTGTGGCTCTGTCTGTCAGTTTGTCTGTTGCTATCTGTCGGTCTATTACTCTTTCGCCCTTATCTGTCAGTCTGTCTGTTGCTCCGTTTGTCTGTCTGTCGGTCTGTCTGTCTGTCTGTCACTCTGTCGTTCTATCTATCTTTCTATCGTTCTGTCTGTCGCTCTATCTGTCTGTCACTCTATTGCTCTTATCTGTCTGTCTGTCTGTCTGTCTGTCTATCTATCTATCTATCTTTCTGTCGTTCTATCATTCTGTTGTTCTGTTTCTCAGTGGCTCTGTTTTTGCTCTATCTGTCTATGGGCAATTCCACCGTTAAGGACATTTGCAGTCAAAACCTGAAATATAAATTCTCATAAATTATATTTATTACCAATATATTGAACCATCTCTTTATATTTTTCTAAACCTCTTAAAATAGAATCAAGACGTCAGAAAAGTATCAGTCTATAGACCTGTTTTATATTTAAATGAGGGAAAAACACATGCATTACGGACGTGACAAAAAAATAACACAAGTTTCTGGGAGACAACATATTTTGTAGACTTTCTGCGAATTACAATGCACAAACCAGAAGCAGCAATATCTGCCGAATGGAGAAGGGTTGGCTAATTTACAAAGCATAAAATATCAGTTTTGTTTAAAATTTCATTTTTGTGTTTCACAGGAAAAATGTTACAGACGTGACCAGTCTGAAAGCGGAATTTATCAGACTGTAAAAACACCTATAAAAATGCTTTAAAAACTTTAACAGAGACGTCTAGTGGGTATTTAATAGGGGTACCCACACTAAAGATTTTTCTAGTTAACTATTTGTTTAAGCCATTAGGCTATTAATCTAATCACGCTTTTGTATTAAATCAATAGGCCTACTAATCCATAATGAGCGTCAGTATATTCCGCGCTCAAGCACACATATAAAGTTTGCCACAAAGCACTGGCAAAAGTAGCCTAATGATTATTAATGTACAGAAAAAAAGAGACATTTTAATTATTTATTAATAAACTAATGTTTTCTTGTCGGCTGCAAGATGAAATTCACAGTGCTGCTGACTCATCTCCACAGTAGCCTATACTGATGCGCCTTTAGAGAGAAATGCAACCTTTGTACATAATCAGGGAGTATTTAATTTTGTTTTTAATTGGTTCATTTAAATGCGCTGCAGTTCACAGACTGACAGCAGAAAGCGCATCCTGTTTGTTTTCATTATTTTACAAAAGCATAACGTTTTGTTGTTATGAATTTACATAGTCAGTTTCAAATTGATTTTAAGTTGTTTCATTATCAGGAAAATAAATGCAAATGATCGTGCGGGCACCTCCTTTTCATGCATGCGCATTGATAAATCCTCACCAGTCTACATCCGAGACAGCAGCAGTTATAACCTATAAATTGAAGGCTATTTGACGTTTTAAAATGATCTAACTGACCAACGTCGCTCTAATACGTTGATCATATTGTTGATCAAGATTAAACGGATGCCGCTGAAAAAAAATGTTTTACTGACTTGCTTATGCATTAAATAACTAAGATACAAAACAAGTTAAGTAAAATATTCTAAATATAATAGGCCTACACTCTAAAAACTGCTGGGTTAAAAACAACCCAATTTGGGTTATTTTGGCAACCCAGCACAAGTTAAACAGAGTTTTATTCTTTTGGTAAAAACTTTATTTTTTCATGATAAGGATGACTTTTGCATGGAATTGCCCGTCACTCCATCATTCTTATCTGTCAGTCTGTCTGTCTATCGCTCTGTCTTTCTCTGTCTATTGCTCTGTCAGTCTGTATGTCACTTTGTCTGTCTGTCTATGGCTCTATCTGTCTGTCACTCTACTGCTCTTATCTGTCTGTCAGTCTGTCTGTTGCTCTGTTTTTCTGTCTGTCTATTGCTCTGTCAGTCTGTTTGTCGCTTTGTCTGTCTGTCTGTCACTCTACTGCTCTTATCTGTCTGTCTGTCGTTCTATCTAGCTATCTGCCTGTCTGTCACTCTATTACTCTATATGTCTGTCTGTTACTCTGTTGCCCTATCTATCTGTCTGTTTGTGTCTGTCTGTTTATCACTTTGTCTGTGTCTTGCTATCTATCTTGACAGCTCATGACAGCATGATGGATAGTGTAACTACATAAACTTGTCGGCTTAAGCAAACAGAATATAGCGTGTAAAGTATTACAATGACAGAAAACATTAAATGTGACTGATTAGTATACAGTGAAATAAAAGTGGGCCTGTACATGTACGTTATTGCCGTCAAACCGATTTCTGATTCATAACATTGCTTGGGGAAATGTGCTGAAGGAAAAAAGAATGTGACCTGTGTGAATGGCCAGTTAGACAAATACAGAGAGATAGAAATTCAAGAGAGACAGACTGATGTACAAATTAGTTAAGACAAAAAAACCAACAGATAGCAGATGAGGAGACAGAAAAACAAATTTGACTACCCAGAGTCCGCACAAAAGAAACATACATCTTTCCACAAATACACAGAGAAAAGACAAATAAATAAATGTTCTTACAAAGCGCAAGCATGCTAGAACATCCAAATTTCCCTTATGTGAAGGATGTAAGATTTCAGCACTAGGAGACAAAAAAAGCAAAAGGATTAGTTTGAGTTATTTGTCTTTCAGCAGAAGCTTTTATCTAAAGAAGCTTACTGGAGGAACCTCAGGTTAAATACTCTGCTCAAAGGTGTAATGAGGATAGGAAGAGTGAAGCTCCCAAATTAATGTCTGGGTGGTATTTCCTCTTAAAATTTGGGAAAATATGTGGTTCATGTGATTAATATTGTATAAAAAGTGATTCAAGATTCAAGATTCAAGATTTTATTTGTCACATACACAATTATACAGAGTATAACCAGCAGTGAAATGTTAGTCAAGTCCGCTCCATGGACAGTGCAATTATATGCAATACAACACAAGAATATACATAAATATAAAAAAAAACAAAAAAACAAAAGTAGAAATAAAAAATTTAATCCAAAATAAAATGTGCAAAAAAATAAGTGTGCAGGACAATATACTGTAGACTTAATAAATAATATAAGAAGGAATGTGCAAGAAGAATGTGCAAACAGGTTGTACGGGGTATTTACCTAGCAGCAATAATTATTAATACCTTACTGATTATTAGTGGTTATTAAATGCAGTCATGTTGATGTTAAGAGGCTGAGTTTGAGTTTAGGAGCCTGATGGCCTGGGGGAAGAAGCTCTTCCTAAGTCTCTCAGTTTTTGCCATCAGGCTATGGAAGCTCTTACCAGATGGTAGCAAAGTGAAGAGACGGTTACCAGGGTGATTTGAGTCCTTGATGATTTTGACAGCTCTGCTTTTTCAGTGTTTGAGGTAGATGTCCTGCAGGGAGGGGAGAGTAGACCCTTAGATACGCTCAGCTGAGCGCACAACTCTCTGCAGGGCTTTACAGTCCTGATTGGAGCTGTTTCCATACCACACTGAGATACACTGAGTCAGAACACTTTCTATGGCCCCTGAATAGAAAGTTTTCAGGATTGCTGGTGAGACCCTGAATTTCCTCAGCTGTCGCAGATGGTACAGTCTTTGCCTGGATTTCTTGACTTGTGTTTGGATGTGTGTAGTCCAAGTCAGGTTCTCGGAGATGTTACACCGAAGCTGCTCACCCTCTCCACAGGGGTCCCACTGATCATAAGAGGAGTGTAGGGCCGCTGCTGACTCTTTCTGAAGTCCACAAACAACTCTTTGTTTTTGCCTTCCACATTCAGAGAGAGACAGTTGTCCAAAGGCACAGATGGTCCTCAGTCCCTGCCACATGCGTCGAGAGTCATTGAGCTGAAAATGAGACTCAATTCTCTCCCTGTATCGGAGTTTGGCGGCTCTTACTGCACGTCGGAGAGCATAGCACGATGCTTTGTACTCGCTCATATTCCCTGACAAAAGACCGGCATTGTATGCGGCAGTGCGTTTGTTAACCGCAGCACGGATTGTTCTGTCCACCCACGGTTTCTGATTTGGGAAGGTCCTTACAGTTATTGTTTCTGTAGCTTGCTCGGTTAGCGTGTTTACAAAGCTTAATGCTACATCCGTGAACTCGCTGACGTCAGATGAACTCGCCCGGAACATGTCCCAGTCGACGTCATCAAGAGCCGCCTGTAGCATAGCTTCTGAGTGGGAGGACCAGCGCGTCAGGTTATTATTATCACGTGAAGATTTAAAATTTATTAATTTGTTGAATAAATCTGCATTAATATGCAACTTTTTAATTAACTGACAACCTTAATTGGAACAGATGAATTTGTTTAAATATTACATTTCAGATGTTTTAGTCATTAAATATATATTTTCCTCGATTTTCCTCAAAATTGTGTTACAATTGTCAAACTATATGTTTACTAAAAAAGTAAACAAAAAAAAAGAAAAACAGTCTGCTCAAAAGATTAATTCATTCAGCAGTTGAACCCCAGTGGTCACACTGTATGTTTTTGATTCACTTAAAAGATCCAGTAAATTCATCACAAATTCATTTCTTTTGACAATTGGACTATAATTGTTGTGCTGTATGTGTTTGATTCAGTAAAAAGAACCAGGCTCAAAAGATTCATTCATTCAATACAATTGGAGTACAGAGGTTACATTGTATCATTTTGATTCACTAAAAAGATCCAGATCATAAATTAATTTTGAAAAAGAACCAGATTTCACTTCCCAACCCTGATTCTAAGTCAAGAAATTTTAGTGACCTTGGCAGTAGGCTACTAAGAATTGGTGTGGGTTGAGATTCACCCAGATTGTCTCAGTATCTGCAGTCTTTATGTTGCCAGCCCAGTTCTAAACCAGAACCAATTAAACAGTGAAGTGGAGAAATGCGTGATAGAGCAAGAGATTAAGAGTGTAAGTAGTGCAGGATGTGTCCTAAGCTCAGGACTGAAGAGCATGTCTGTCTGAGTGCTCTTTCCAGGCTGGAAGCTCAGGATTTGTGTTGAAACTGGGATAGTATCCATTGTGCAGATCCGCACGATCCCTGCCAGAGCAATCAGGTATCGGAGCTCGCACCAAAGTGCTACATTCCCCCCACATGCTCAACAGGAGGGGGTTTTCAAGGATTCGGCCCACCCTTTGAGCCAAAATTCTGAAAAATCAAGGGAAATAAGTCCCCTTGTTTTCGGAAGCAGTTGCCAGATATTGTGTTTCGGTAAGAGCTTACGGGGAAAGTAAAGCCATATGAATCAAATCCCATTAGCTTCTACCAGTATCCACTCCAGGGATGGACATAATACTGATGCATACTGATACGAATGCATGTTTCTGATACTTTTGAAACATCAGGTTTCTCACACAGGCAAATGCAGCGCCTCCTTTCCAGCATTGAAATCCCAGCTAGTTTTCTTCAATATCGAGTGATTTGGTCTTTTCAAAAACAATGATTGTGTTGAAAGAATGTAAATTGAGCAAGACTTGCTTTTGTCATTTCATGGCTGAAAACAAGGAAATAACTTGGACAACTAGATAACTTTTTTCTCCAAATTTCTAGTGTTTATTCCCAAATTGCTAGTTTTTATTCCCAGTCATTTTTTCCCTTTCTCATTTACATGTATGATTTTTCTTTATTTGCTTTATTGCCCCACTGCGACTTGTCAGATGTAATTGTGATCACTTCAAGAAAGCTTACCACATTTTCACATTATAGTGCATTTTAAGATGTTTCAGACTGAAGACAGTTTAAAGGTGCCATAGAATGCATTGATACAATATTTTAAATTGTTCTCTGATATCTACATAGAAGGTATGTGGCTTAGGTAAGGGCAAAAATTCTCCAGAAACGGTTTTGCATGTCCATTTACAACCCTAGAATTTGTCTCTAGAATAAAATGGTCTGTTATTACCTTATTTGGAAGGCTCATAAATAATAATGTTGAGCTCTGCTCTGATTGGCTGTTTCACAGTGCCGCTCATTTCAGTAGCTCACACAGTAGGAAGGAAACACTGCGAGAAAACACAGGGAAAATATATATTTCAATACTTTCTCTCGCAGTTATATCATTGGGTAATTATACTGTATATAAAATGCAGGCATCAGGGAGCCACTTTGAATGTACGATCGCATTTTACTTTCACTTTCGAGATTTGTGATCACTCGTGCTCTATGTAAACTACAGCGACAGTACTTTCCACACATTTTACAAGATCAGATGCTTGTCAGTGGTGCTCAGGATCTGTAAATCATTCGCCATCATCCTCAGTCATGTCTCCTTACTCTGTTTATGTGGTAAGTGAAATCTTGTGTACTGTAATGTAACAGGCTACCGTTAGCAAGAAGCTAACCATGTCCCTTTAGTGGCTCGTGTTATTTTATTAAAACGCGTTATTTGTTTTCCGTGGCTTTCTGAATACAGGCACTAACCCATCCCTGCACAGCCTGGAACATAACATTTATTTCTGTGATCTGCCATTTTAGATATGATATGATCTGCAGAACTTCTGATGGTTTGGCTGGCGGCTGGCATAGAACAATCGGCGGGTATTTGCAAATGTTGGGGGCGTAACTATTAGTGATCCTGACTGTAGCGTCACAGTTGGTGTTGTGTTCTGATTCGCCTATTTTTCAGTGGTCTTTTGCTTGCATGAGATTTATATTAGGAGGAGGAAACAGTGGTGTTTGATGCTCGCGCTATGTCATTTCTATATGCAGAACTCTTATTATTCAACTTTGCCAAGGTAAATACAGTTTTCCATCCTATGGCACCTTTAACTTTTGTATTTCAAATATTTGTTTATTTGTCTGCTTTTACATCTATTTTTTATTTATGATATATTTATAATATATTATTATATTGTTATTATATTATGTTATATTATAATATATTATTGTAACATATTACTTTAATATGACCTAGGACTTTAATATACATAAAATCAAAATAATATAAATAATAGTAATAACAATAAAATAAATTATAAATATATTAAAATATAAAACTGAATACAAGTAAGGAATAATTGAAGGTTAATGTATACTAATAATAATAATAAAAATAAAGGTCCACCTAATTTATGCATATTATTGCATTACAGTTTGAATCTCAGATAAGAGTTAAATCAGCAAGCCACATTAAATCCATTTAGCCAAGCTCTTTGAGTTATATGTTCAACGTTGGCCTTTTCTGGAAGAGTGTTTTGTGTCGACTGCGCAGGCAGGAAAACACCCCCAGGCTTGGCGAAACCAGTTGCAGAGCTGGTAAAAGCATTTAGGATTTAAGGTTTCATTGTTTGTGTTTCCAGAAGAAAGAAGAGCCTCCATAGTGGTCAGCCACAGCGATGGACATTGAGGGTTTTAGCTAGACTATTGTGAACTGCAGCACTCGTTTTAATCCGTCCTCCTAAACGGCCCTTGCCCAGCTTCTGTGGAGGCTTATTTCATCTGATTACTGTGTGGAAACAGCTCTTGAACATCCCTGTGGTGACTTGATATATCTGTTACACTTCTGTTTCTACTGGGTAATGTGTATGTACATCTGTTTATAATGCATTTGGCCTATTTGATGGGTATCTTCAACTCGTTTATTAGCTTGCTAGTTGTCACATTGATGTACTGAATCTGATATTTTAATCATTTCTTGACTCATGGTTCCTCTATTACTGGCCAGTGGTATAGACATTTACATAAGAGATATTTGCTGTGCCCCTAGTGAGCTGCCTATGTAGACAGCATTTTAAGGCAACATAAGTACACCTAACCAAAGACTTGCAAAAGCTAGACAGCAACATTATGTTGTCTATTAAGACACAATTTACCATCAAATTTCAGGTAGCAATTTGTATATCCTTTTTGGAGAAAGCCATCCCAGAATGCATTGCGATGAACTTGGTGAAAAAATAAATTCAAAATTATAAATTGAAAGAAATGTAGAAAATGTTCAAATTTGGTACCAAAAAATGTTCATATAAAGTTTAGTCTCTGTTAAAACTACTGAAGCTTGTTTCCACCACTAGATAAAAGATAAGAGGTAATTGCGACTTATCGCACAATTTTCTCAGAATTGCATGGTATAAACTCACAATCGCATGTTGAAGTCAAAATTGCGAGATATAAACTCACAATTGTAATAAAATTTTAGAATTGTAAGCTGACTTTTTTGTTTCTTTAGAATTGGATTTATAACTTCGCAATTACGACTCTTTTCTAGCAATTCTGATTGCTTAATTCTGATTGTGAGGAAAAAGTCAGAATTGTGAGATAAAAAGTCACAATTACCTTGTTAACACTGTTGTTGTTAGGATCATGCTAATGTTAAACTATTGGAATCAATTGTGAGTGAGTCTCACTGTGAGTGAGCTCTATATGAAGCACGTGGAGCGTCCAAATCAGTCACTTAAGAAGCTTTATTTCAGTTCGGGATGCTGCCTGTGTAGGGAGTTAAAGGGATAGTTCACCCAAAAATGAAAATTCTGTCATTAATTACTCACCCTCATGTCATTCCAAACCTGTAAGATCTTTGTTCATCTTCAGAACACAAATTAAGATATTTTTGATGAAATCCGAGAGCTTTCTGACCCTGCATAGACAGCAACATAACAACCACGTGCAAGGCCCAGAAAGGTAGAAAGGACACTGTAGAAATAGTCCATGTGACATCAGTGGTTTAACCGTAACGTTATGAAGCTACGAGAATATTTTTTATGCGCAAAGAAAACAATAATAACGACTTTATTCAACAATAAAAATTGACTTTTTTCACAGTGTTTCTGTGCAATGTGTTTTTAGCCATTTTAACAGTATTGTTGTTGTTAGCTAGCACCATGCTAATGTTAAACTCCATTGGAATCAACTGTGAGTGAGTCTTGCTCTTAGTGAGCTCTGTATGTGTGGCATACGGAGTCGTTGCCTATGTTGAGCATTCAAATCAGTCAGGGGTTTCATTCCAGTTTGGGATGCTACCCATCTAGGGAGCTCGCTTGGTTAGAAACTATTATGTACCAGTTTACATACATGTGCACTATTTTACTCCATTTTGCAGCGAATAGTGTGAATGCTTTCTCCATCGTTCACACCCCTCCAAGTAGCAAACAGAGGCATAGGCTGTTCCACACATGCTTTTTAAAATCTTTCTTCATAGTAGCCACTTTCCAGACTGCACTGTGTCTTAAGCGAGACAGAGAGCAGATACACAGTGTCTTTTACTTCAATTTACTTTCTTCTACTGTGAAAGGCACCAGACGGGGAAAAAGTCCAGTTATGCTTTTATGAGCACTTTAAAAACTACACTGGCAAAATATCTACTGTAATATGATGAAATATTTAATTGAAAAAGTTCTTTAGAATACCCATTTCTGAATGGCCGGCAATGAGAAAAGATGCTTTTTTTTGCTGCCAGATGGTGTATTTGCAACATCTACCCGATAGCAGAGGCTATGGGGATCATGCTAACTATGAAATCCTTGACCCTTCGCCCCCCGCCAAACAATGGTTTCATTCTGGTATGTATCCCCCAGTAAGTTCACTCAGAAATGTGTCAGATTATGGAAGTTAAACGGGTTGCTGATGTTTCTTAATCTGAGTTGAGTTTTATGGTCTCGCACTTTAAATGTTAGGGTTTGTAGCGTCTATGCTTATTCTAGAAGTGTGTAAAAGGGTCACTTAGCATGTGCTACATTGACGGTGGCTCATGTTGACACAAAGCTGGGCCCGTTTCAACAAGTTACACGATATTCTAAGCAGATTTACAATGGGTAAACAAACACATTTGCAGAAACTGTGTGCTGTATAGACATGAACATTAATTTTTAGCAATACTCAATTCCCTTAGCCTGAAACTGAAAATACAAGCTGTGCAGTGGGAACTCTCTGGTGTGTATGTCTGCAGGCTGACATATGGGGCACATGTACATCTATTAGCAACTGGGGTGCAATTGCGGCCCGCTCAAGTCAGAGTAACAGATGCAGACTGCTGGCTTGTGCGGGAGGGTTATTGAGGGCTGTAAGCTGTGTGTGCATCGTATAAAGTTGCCTGAGATTATCGCAGGGCTGGAAGGTGCGATGTTGTTAATATGCCCTAACGGGCCATGACTTTCGGTTTGGGTCAAAACCTGATACGTCCACACTAAAAATCGAGAAACTCCACAGGCCAGTCAGTGGAAAAGGCAAAAAATGCAAAGGGAACTCTGGCAAATGTCAAAGGCACTGGAAAAACAAACGTCCTCTTTCCTATAGTGCAAGTCTTGATTCATCAGCGGAGAACTAGTTTTTCGTCTTGTATATTATGCGGTTGCGTTAAATGACATCAGCGCACAATGTGCAGAGCAGTCAACTGCATTGAACTGCTCTGTAATGTATTGTTTCTTCAGCTGCTTTGCACGTGTGTCCTTTTGGATGGTCCTACTTAGGGACAGCAGTCGCTACTGGAGCAAATTGGGTGTGTATGCTCGAGGCTTCTGGGAAAACTGCATTTTGAATTAAAATTCTTCAAATGTGGATTACGCCGTTTAACAGATGGCAGTCTGGGGTAAAGTTGAAGGGTACAATTTTTTCACCACTGGTGGCACTAAATGCAATTGCGGAAATTATGAATAGCCTACTTGTAGTTGTCAACTATGCTGGTTGGCTGGTAAAATGGACATGAGTGGTTTAAGCTGATCTCCCAGACTTACTTGCTAAGTGGTTTAAAATCCTTCTAAAACCAGACTGCTAAACCAGCTATGACCAGCTAAAACCAGTCAACCAGCTTAGGCTGGATTCAGTTGGTTTCTTCAATAGGGATACTAAACTGAGATAAAGTATATTCATTTTGTATTTAAAAGTGGAGTCCGTCGGCCCCAATAGCCTCGTGGGCAGCGTCCCGAGTTCGAGTTGTGGCTTGCAGACCTTTCCCAGTGTTGTCTCGAAACACAGTCCTAT
>JAFVLL020011092.1:0-68093 GCA_021397915.2 Tor tambroides
CTCATTGGTTGTTCATGTCATGTGACCCTCATAGTTTTCTATAAGTTGCCATGTTATTTTCCCTGTTGCTTTGTCGTGTATTAACGTTGTAACCCGCTGTCGGTGAGTCTAGTTTGTTCATGCCACGTCTGTTTCATGTCAAGCCTGTTCATGTCAAGTCTTCGTCTGTTTGGATTCTGTTTGGATGTTTGGATTTCACATTGTAAATAAACTGCACTTGGGTTCATCACTACGCTCGCCTTCAGTGGACTCCTCGTTACAGCCACTTTCATGGTACCTAAAACCCAGGATTGGTGCAAACTAAACTGAAACTTACCTGGCTAGCCAGCTAATCTGGCTTCATGGTACAGGCTCCAGGGAGGTAAATGAGTTATTTACAGAATTTACAGCAGAGTTTTGTACCATTTGGAGGTGATTAATAACATTGGCAGGTAAGTTGTTGTATAAGGAGTTACAATAGTCCAATCTGGAGGTTATAAAAGCATGGATAACACTATACTAAATATTTCTTTCAAAAACATAGAAAGTTTTACGCAAGGATATCAACAGGAAAAAAATAAAAGTTTGGTGTCGTTAAGATTTCTTTTTAAATTACTTTATGCACCTTTTGAATGCAAGAACCATAAATGTGTCCCTCATTTAAAGTAATTTACTAAAATGTAAAATAAAAGAAAAAGTACAAATCAATAAAAGAGATTTATTATTTCTTTAGCATGGAAATTAGTGCAAATTAATGCATAACACAACCTTTAAAGCAAACAAACCTTGTTAGCAAATAGTCATGTAAGATAAGAGCTATTTCTCCTGCTGCTCAACTGAACCTGAGCAGAAATGCTGAAAGGACACAAGCAGTTACAGAGCATTCAATCACAGCGCTCATTCAAACAGACAGTGGTGTTTGCCAGAGGTCATGACAGAGAGATTAGAGAGAGTTATTTCACACTAAACAATGATCAAGCCAAATGTGACATTTATTAAAATGAGTTGTGTGACACTTGTACATTCATTTAAATTTAAAGTTGTTTAAAGTTGGATCATGTTCCATAACTGCTGCAGTAATGATAAACAAACAAATGTGGGATAATTTAAGAGCCCATTAAATGTTCAGTTATAATGACTACTCATTTTACCTTAAAAAAAATAAATAAATCACAAAATCATTTTATTTAAGAAATATCAGAAATGAAATCTATATTAGCAATAGTACTACGTATCAGACTGAATATAAACTCCCTAACGCCTGGCAATATCAACCATTTTGTTTTCACCTTCACCATTACTTTGACGACCGTGTAGCACAGGAACGCATTAGCATGTGTGCTAACAGCGCTCAGGAGTGGGCGGCAGCAGAAACCTGTGTAGAACATTTATCACTGCGGTGTGGCGAGGCAGAAGTGCTGTCTCAGGGCTGCGCTAAATAAAAGATGTATTTCACAGAGGAAGAGTTGCTGCACACTCATCCCTCTGCGCAGGCGGCCTTTCCCTACATCAAACCGTTTCCACCGGAGCAGGGGAGGCGTTGAGAACGCAGGATCAAAGCGTCCCTGAAAGATGGGACTGGGGCGAAGGAACCGGGGGGAATTAAGATGGGGGGTGTTGAAGGTGAGACTGACTGTGTGACAGAGATGTGAGCAAAAAAAGAGACTTTCAGGAAAAGCATCGAATGAAAACGTCTTTACTGTAGGTAGCCCTTCAGGCATGAGCCGCTAAAAGACGACTTAATATCATGCTTATATTTTAGATACATAACTGAAGCAGAAAAACAACATGAAATGACTGGAAAATCCATCTTAAGCTAATAGCATTACCTAGCCCACCCTAGTCATTAGCCACAGTAGATCATCTTGCATCCGCAAAAACAGATACCAGATGGTCAATATGGTTGTTATTTGGAACCTGGTAAGATCAATGGCCAGCTTGGACCAGCTAACGAGCTAGAAAACAACTAAACACACCTATTATTTCAAACGGGATTTTCCAGAAGGCCAATTCTCCAAAATATGTCTGTTAAAACATCACGTTTTCAGATTTAATTGTCAGGCTACAGAACTTGATATTTCCTAATTGCAAAATCAATATTGCATTACATATCAAATTATACATATTGTAAAATATACTGGGTTATATTAGCATTGGGGAAGCTACAAACCAATCATAATTTGAATTACATAAACTACAGTCAAGCTAATGTTTTGAAAATAATGTGTTTACATAAACTTATTGTGTTTTAAGTTTTAGTTTATTAACTATACATTCTTTCATGGAAAACTTGTGCATTTTAAATGTATGACCTTAAAAAAAATAATATTTTATATTTTAAAAATAAATAAATAAATAAATAAATAAATAATAATAATATATATATATATTTTTTTTACTTAATAACATAACTTAAAATAATGTTTATGTCCAACTTTTCAAACTATACATGCATTTATCTAAAACTTAAAATGTTTTTTTTGTTGTTCAATTTTAGGTCTATTAACTTAAAATAGTGCATTTATGAACTTTTACCAAACCATACATGCATTTATGAAAAACTTGTGTTATGCATTTTAAGCTAATTGATTTCAAATAAAGTTCACACAAAAAATGTTTTGAAAAAGTAGTAAGTTACATTACAAGCTACTAATAAACAGTAGCTATCCACACTGAAGTTAAACTGGAAATTATTTAAAAATTAAAAACACAATGTAAAAAATTAATTTAAATCAGAAATATTTGAATCAGGGGATTTGAATTAAAAAATAATGCCAATTAAAATAAAACTTGAACAAATAAATGTATACTAAATAAAACACCTCATTTACATACCAAAAACATGCTACATAGTATAGGGACTGTGATATTAATTCCTCAGGTCAGACATTAAAAACACCAATGTAGAGTGCTACACCGGTAATCACTGGATAAAGTACCTTGTTACTGGAAAAGCTACACTGTTAAGAAAATAACCAAACTGCTATCACACTGCTGAAAAATGTAGTCAAGTTAGTATAGTGTCACTACTCGAAGTTAATTACCTCCCAACACTGCTGTAAAATTCTCTTTTGAAGTACCATTTAACTGAAATCTATTGTTTTTAACTTTCAGGACACAAGAAAACTCAAATCAGAGTGGTTAGGCTCTTGGCTTAATTAGCAGGGTCATCGCTGCCTGCATCTCCACTGAAACTCTGTCATTCGATGCAGCTAAAAAGGGAAGATGAGGACAACATCCACAGCACGCCGGAGGAGGGTCAAAAGCACCGGTGCCTCCATCTGTGCACTGGATCCAATTTAAAGCAAATCTACGGCTGTGGTTCTGCTGGAAATCTCTTATTGGGTTCCCCTGCTAGTGCGGAGGGCAGGGCTCCAGCAGACAGCAGCTTGTGTTTATAGCGGAGGACACATAGGGGGACCCGATACGGTCCCTGTGCTGGAGTGGCATCTGGGTAGGAGCTGTTTACGGCAACGTTACATGGCTACGATATTGCAGGATGGGGCTGCGGAAGGCAATGGTGTGTTAATGTACACGGCTTGTTATTTCTCAGTTACGACTCTATGAAGTCAGGACATTACAGAGCTCCCATTCAAAGATAAGGAGCCTGCTTGGCTTTATTACTTCTGTCTTAACAACAGAGCGAGGGAGACTAATACAAACAGACACACAGCACAGCGGTAACGCACCAATGAGGCCCTTTTCATCTGTCAAAAAATACACATGTAATTATAATCAGCATTAGTGTCTCCATTATTATTACAGGCTCTGCCCTCACTTTCCCTGTCAGAGAATCTCAGTTTGAACTCTAAGCATTACCAGCATATGCTACTGTGCTCAACTTTAAAATAATAACTTTCACACAAAGCACTCTGATTAATAGCTCTGCGTCATCTTGTGGAAAATTAGGGTTAAACTAATCTTTTGGCAGATGCTTTAATTCAACTTACAATGTATGTGGGGTATATATTTTAACTGTCACCTACGAACTGAACCTATGCTAACTAGCTAAACTTTGACCCCATGATTTCAAACTGAAAAGTTGTTTTGTTTTCTGAAGACTGGTTGAAAACTGTTTGAGAATAATAATGATTATTCTATAGATAATCCTAATTTTTAACAGTAAAAATGAAAATGAATGTGAAAATCTGCATATCCCCTACCATTCAAAAGCCTGAGGTCTGTAAGATTTTTAAAAAGTCTCTATTCTCACCAAGGCTGCATTTATTTGATCAAAAATACAGCAAAAAAAAAAGTAATATTGTGAAATATTATTACAATTTTAAATAAGTGATCCTGTGAATTTTCAGCAGTTATTTCTCCAGTCTTCTCTGTCACATGATCCTTTTGAAACCTAATATGCTGCTTGGTGTTCAAGTATGCTATTGAAACATTTTGTTTTGTTATCAGTGTTAAAAGAAATTGTGCTGCTTATTATTATTGTGGAAAATAATAATATTAATATTAATATCTTAAAAGTCTATATTGAAGTCTTTACTGTTCCTTGTGATCAATTCAATGCATCCTTGCTGAACAAAAGTATTAATTTCTTTCAGTAATATCATACTGTGCCCAAACCTTTGAGCAGTAGTGTCATTTTGTGAGAGAAATATTTCTTAAATTTCTTTAAGTATATGTCTGTCCTTATATGAAGTTTATTTATTTTTCTGCTAAGCAATAATGAGATTGAATTAATGCACAAAGTACACTGAAAGATAAAATTGCAAGAAAAACATACAGTAAATACAAAATACTTGAGAAATATAAAAACAAATGTTCAAGACATATTCAATAATACTACACCAAATAATAATAAAAAATATACATATGCACACACATACATATACATCCGTCTATACATACACAAATATACGTCCATGTATTCACATACAATAAAAATAGAAAATTATGAAATATGCAAGTGCAACTATAAAAAAAGACCCTAAACCTCCACCTTATATTCACTGAACAATCTATACCAAAATAAACGGTAGAAGTAGCATAACAATTTGTCCTTGCTTTAAATAATATCAAATTTCTTTGCTTCCTAGGAATCATGACACTTATGTCATAATGATATTTCCCCCCATTTTAAATTCTTATTCTCCGATGAAAGCTTAGATTTTTGTGTTTTTGTAAAATAAAAGATCAAAAGGATTAACAATGCACATTTATTTTCACAGCCTTCTTTGATCATATTTACCAAGGGTACCAAAAATTCTGACCACTTGTGTATTGATGTGTTAGTAAATCTCTCAATCTCTTGCAATATGCAGTGTTCAAGAACACAGCATGTTACAAATTACAACAAAACATATTGGTTTTATCTTCTCTTCTAGTTTATTCATCTAACAGTACAGAGAATAATATTTCCCAGATTTTGGCTTTGATATGATAAACACAAATGATCCAAAAGCCAGTTAATTAATTTTGCAGACATTGTCTTTATAATATAACCCTTAATATTTTTCACACACACAGTATAAATGTTTCTTCCTTTAATAGGAAAAATACACAGCTGCCTTAATATTTTAGCAAATGATCGCAAGGAGATCAACATATTTGGAGGTCCTTGGCATCAAGAAGTTTGAAAGCCTCTCCTAATTGGGAACAGTGAAGAGGGGTGATAAAAGTCTCAAACTACTCTTCTAAAGTCTTCAGTTTACTTCTACCAGAGAAATCAATTGGTGCTGGGCTTGATTAGCATACGTCCATCCCTGCCTTAAGACTTAAGTCACTCAAAAGCTTGACACGAGTCAATACATGCCAGTTTCCGGTTCAGTCTACTGATTACTGATTAGTGGGAACCGGCACTATTTTTGTCTGATGGGAGTTCTTTAAATCAAATTCCAGAGCTAGACAGATGCTCTGAGTGACACAGTCATATGTGGCCTGGTAGGAACTGTGAGCAGAATCCAAAGGACCGGATCTGAGGCCCGCAGCTGAGCGCTGATTGAGTGAGCTCTCACGCTGTGAATCTCCCACTAGCTGGATCCTTTCTACTGTGTTTAATGTTTCCACTAGGCTTTACGACACTAGCGAGCGACAATGGGGGCTAAAAACAAATCTTCATGTCACAGTTCGTCTTGCTGAGAGAGAAACAGAGAGATAGAGGATGCCCCTGATGAAAAGACCAGCTTGGACCAGCATGTTGCTTCAAGACGGCTGTATATTTTGAAAACTACATTAAGGAATGTTTGTCGTCAATAAGGAAAAGAGGAAATGTACAATTTAATATATTCTTACTTCTAACCCACCCTACAATACAGAGGGTGACTGGTTATCATGAGAGGATAATAGGGTCCCTGGCCTAAATCATTATTAATTATCTCTTCAAAAGAGGGACTCAATTTCCTGTATCTTTTTCATCCACGTGTCTGTTAACCATGAAATCATCTCATTTGGACTTGCTGCACATTAAATTAACCTTATCCTGGTCTGGCAAAGTGCTAGACAGGTTATTCTAATATTATAAGTGCTACACCATAGCTATTCAGACTGAATTTATGGAAGGTGGTAATCGTATTAGAGGTCACAGACTTCACCTTAAGCAGTGAGACAACACATTTTGTTGAACACATGTCTCTATTACCTATCTGCATAATCTACATTCAGAACAGGAATTCAAATTAGAACTTGACTTTTATAAATTATACAATTTAATCATTTACATTTTCTCTGAATTAAGTAATTAACAATTGGTTGTATTTTCTCTCCATTTCTCTTACATTTACATGTCTTCAGCTGCACTGTAAAAAAAAATGAAGTTGTTAAACAGATTATTGGAGATTATTATATTTTATAAAAAATACTATTTCAGTCTTCAAAATTCAAAATCTCAAAATTCAAACTTCAAAATCTCATTTTTAATTCATTGTTACAAGCAGTTTCTTTGTAATGCTGTACTAGATGAGCCAACTAGGGGATCTACATCACTCTGCAGATGAATGTCAGTTAAGCTAGAAGTGTGCATTTTGAAATACCTTCTAAAAGGATGTAATGTGATTGCAAAGAATCATGGATAGCAGAAAAATGCTATCAATTCAGACCCACTGAAAGTCACAAAGATTGATCAATCAGCATCCAGGACTACCATGCATCAACAGGTTATACAGTATACATTATATACAAATATATATATATTTTTTATATTCATTTTAATCTGTGAATATATATATATATATATATATATATATATATATATATATATGTATTGCCAAAAGTATTGGGTCGCCCCCCAAACCCCTTCTAATGAACAGGTTTGACTACTTTAGTAATTTCCACGAGTACAAATCTTAATGTTTAAGCATATAATGATATTCTAGGGAATTGTGTGCTTCTAATTTTATAGCAACAGTTTGGACAGGACCCTTTTCTATTCTAACATGACAATGCCTCTGTGTATAAGGCACGGTTCAAAAAGACATGATTGATTCAGTCAGTGTGGAAGAACTTGACTGGTCTGCATAAAACCAAGTCCTAATCCCAGTTTAACACCTCTGGTGTGACTGTAAATGCAGACCTTGAGCCAAAAACTCATCACCAAACACCAATGACTTGTACATATATATATATATTTTTTTTGGAAAGCTGAATTGTCAGCAGCCATTACTCCTTCAGAATCAATTTAATATGCTAATTTGTTGCTCAAAAATACCTTTATACCAAAAATACCAAAAAGTTGAAAATGGTTGTTCTGCTTAATTTTGTGTGGAAACCTCAATACAGTGTCTTTTTTCAGGATTCTTTGATGAATAGTGAGAGTTAAAAAATAATCCATTTAATCCATTTAATGCATTATTCTGAATAAAAGTATCAATTTCTTTCTTAAAAGATCTGTGACCCCAGACTTTAAAACAGTATATATTTAGCAAGAAAAAAAGACAACCCAAATTAACTGTTAACGATGCATATCATTTTTTTTAAGTTGCAGTTAAAATCCACTTTCCTCAAAAAACTCTTCAATATATTTCAAAATCACTTCAATTTATGAAGTCGCCTAGAATAACTTCAGTTACAGCAGAGGATACTTAACATAGAGAGGGAAACCTCAGATTGCAAAATTATTTATCTTTTTTTTTTTTTTTGCGACCTCTGCCAGCACCACTAGTCCTGAAAAATAAGATATACCAAGGAGGCACAATCAGTTTACCAATGAACTCTCTTTTGTCCAAGTCATCTTAAAAAGCCAAAGCAATTTAAGAACACTTTGCTCTCTCTGAAAGATCTCTTGCTCAGGGACCAGCTAACCAAATGTCCGAGGACTCTATCTTCGGAGTCACTGGTCAAACTCTCCACACACTTAAGGCGGGGAGGAGGGGAGAGGATCTCTAAGGCTTCATTACTATATAGCTGCCCAGGGCACATGGTCCTCCGGACATGGCTGAAATCATATCCGTTTGTCTTCAGGGACAGGTACTTATTCATCCGCACCTTAACCTGCTGCAGCGGAGCGTGCCCTCCAGAGGGACCATCAACCATGGAGGTTTTTCACACACAACTACACTCTATTCCACCATCTTATATCGTGCTCCCTTTTTCTCTTTAACCCACTGACAAACACAAATGCTCTGTTCCAAAATGTAGTAAACTACCTATGCAGGCAGGATTTTAAGGCATCTTATGTGTTCCAGAAAGCAGACATTTTAATTATGTTGCCTGCTAAGATACTTTGTTTTAGCATTGCATGGCTGCGTCCAAAATTGCAGGTAGTTCTTTTAATAACAGCTGTTATAAAAGCATCTTCGATATAGTGTGAATGTGTGTATGAACCTAAACCGGATGTACTACAATTGTTATGTTGTCATTGTCGTGACCTACCAGTGCCATTTGCGTCACTTCACTGTCATTCACAAATCCTCCCCTCGGCTTCATGGGATAGTATAGTGTCTATCAAAGTGTCTATACTTCAGAATCTACTGTTTTATGAATTTGGACACACGACTCTGTTTGCATATTGTTTTTCATCTACTATACTGAATATCATGTTTATACTACACATATGATAAGTACTTGAGCGTCAGTGTCTAGTTGATAATAAGTGGTGGTATTGCACATTCAACCCGGTTTCCACCTATCATAAAACTGAGAGAAAAAAAAAATGAAAAAGAATTATGTTGGAGGAGGTGACTAACAAAAATTAGACTCTCGGTCAGCACCTAAAACAGTTTGCTCGCCAGTGTGGGAAGTTTTTGGATTCTGTAAAAAGGATACAGGAAGGGGCGAGCAACTGTACATTCTTTTTGTGTGCTTTTGTACAGTTATGCTTACAAACTCTTTCCACCTCCCTACACTTGTATTTTGAGTGTAATTCAATTCAGATTGACTTAAAATGGTCAAAACCGAAAGTATTTTCTCAATATATCAACCAGTGGTCGGCAACAGGTGGCCCGCCAGCAATAATATCTGGCCCGCGCCCACAGCCAGATTATTTTGATAGCGGCTGGTTCTGAAATAGATCTGTCATGACAGCAACAGTTACTCACAATCAGAGTACGTGAGCGGGGCGCGGAGTGGAGCGGTGTGATTTTGACTGGAGCGAGGAGCGGATTTTTTAAAAGTCGGAGTGTCGTGGTTTTCGCTCACTCTACCACCGCTCCACCCTGAGTACAATTCATGCCAACAGCTCGAAATATAACTGCATATTTAGCAATAATTCACATGTTAAACATATTTAGCTAGCTTGATAGAGAAGGATCACTCAAATCAGAAAGAATGTGAAGGCTATGATAGTTCTCAAGGAATTTGTTTGTTCCTTCTAGATACTGAATATTGAAGCTGAAGCACCTGTATTTTTAAGAGTGTAGGTGGCTCATTGTGCACTGTCCTATATGCTAAGTTTTATGGTTTCTCGTGTGCACATAAAAGTCTGTATATTTTTTGTTTTTGCAAAGGTCCTTGAGGCTATATAATACAGTCCTAAGAATATTGTGAGAACAAACCCAAAATGCTTATAACCTGCATTTTGCATAATCAAAAAGTGCATATTTGACAATCACTAAAGAATCACTAAACAGCTGCCACGAAATCTCACTTCTTGAACAATACATTTATTTTCATTACATTCCTAATTTTCTATTATAAAAACTAATTAGACACAAAAGTCTGGAAACAAATATTTTTCCATACTCTGCTTTCTTTTTTCCATACTTTTCCAAACCCCGTAGGAACCCTGATAAAATTATAATTAAACTTTATTTGGAGTATTTCTTTATTGTACGATGCACATTTCTTAATATGTCTAAAATGTGTTTTAATATCGCTATTAATAAGGATTTCTGTATATTATCAGACTTTAAATGCAAGATATTTAAAGTGTACCTGATGTATACTTGCAATAGTTCCACTTTAGCACAATCAAATATACTTCAGTATATCTTTAGTTGGACTTTAGCACTACTTCTGCACAATTAAAGTGCATTAAGAACAAAATTACAGTAGTTATTCCAATTTAGCAGGCTGTAAGTATAGAAGTTTTGTATACTAAAAGTAAAATTGCAGTGCATTTTTATTAAGCACATAAACATGTAAATATTTATACAACATAAATGTATTTTAAATGCAATTTAGGATTTTTTTTTTACTAGGGTAGTTACGTCTACAACATCCATTTTAAAACATGCTTTGTTTTACCTCCCATCAATCTTTCTCCAGCTGATGTGGGTAATTAGTTTTAAGATTGTGGAAAATATCAGGCACCTTGATCAATGAGAATGGTTTTAATCTGGTAGCTGGGTAACTGCCCGACTAACTGCACCTGCAGGCAAATCCTCACCCTCATCTACTCTGCTCCCGTCAAAACCTGCCATATCAAGAAACATGTTTTATGTGTTTACCCAGTTTGCTCAGTCAGTGAAATGCATTGCAAGGCCAATAGGAACACTATGAAATGCAATGGGTAAAAGCTCAAGGGAAGATGTTTGGTGACAAAAAATAAATAAATAAATGAATAACAGCTTGAGGCCTCTTGGACTTAAAGGCCTGTGGGCAACAGCCCAGTCGGCTCTGTGGTTAATCCGTGAATGCCCAGAATCTTTTTTCCTCACTCACAGTCATGCTCTTTTCTCTCAAACACATCCAGAAAATTGCCTTAAACACATAATGAGCAATGGAGGTAATAATGCTGTATAATTTCCTCTTGGTGGTGGTAATAAGGGGGTGTTAATGTGGGGTCACTGATTGGACACACTGTGAAAGAGCTCCTTACGGCCATTTACTACTGCCATCAGTAAACTGAAACTACTCACCATAGTCAGTGTCATAGAAGATAATGAACTTCTGCCAGGTGTACTCCATCACCACTTGGAAGATGACATCATTTAGGTAGACGGGAGGCCGGACGAAGAGAGTGTAGTCGTCTGGTTGGGCATGACTGGTGGGCGGGCAGCTAGAGCGAGGAGTGCCCGCAGGTGCCCTCTGGATGAAGAGGTGCGGGATGTGCATTGCGTCAGATAAAGACTGCAGCGACCCCGCAGACATACAGCCGATAGAGCTGACCAAGGCTAAGATACCTCTGTTCATCAACTCGCAGGCTGTGGGTGACAGAGAGAGAGAGAGAGGAAACAAGATTTATAATAACTAACTTAATCTTACATTCACCTGATTTAGCTTTTCAGAACTTCACAAAATTATAAACAATAGGTGACACTCTTATTAACAAAATCATATGATAGTATACATATTTGTTTTAATTGTCTCTGGCAAACAGTATAAAACGGGAATGTGAGAAACTTTATATTTATTTATTTTTTATATTGGTTTACTGGATTTGAGGCATATTCACACCAAGAGCGATAATTATAAAGATAACTAAATTAGTGTCCACCAAGGGATGATCATGTTCTGTTAATTTTAAGTGCATGCTGCAGTTGTCATATATCACATTAAATGTTCAAGCTCTTTAAACTTGAGTGGATTCTGATTGGCTGTTAGTGTTTTTATTGTTTATCAGCTGAAAAAATGTTCTAAAAGTGATTCCAAGTGTACTGTTCCTCTGTGTTGTAATTGTTGTGGTGTGGACCCCCGTTATTGTCATGCAATTAGAACAATTATTAAAACCTTACAGTTATCAAACTCAGTCAGTCTGGTCTGTTGGTTGGTTATCAGTTGTTCATAAAGACCAGCTGTCACCTAGCTAAACTGGATAAACACTTGCTAGACTAGCTTAAACGGACAGTTCGCCCAAAAACTAAACAAAATCCTCTCATCATTTTGAGAAATGTGTGTGTGTGTTTTATCTATACAAAAAAGGCAGTGGTAACCAAAACTGTTCTTTATTCATTCATACAATCTTCAAAATATCTTCTGTTGCATTCCAAAAAAAGTCATAAAGATTGGAACAACTTGTGGGTTAGTAAATGATGACAGAATTTTCATTTTTGGGTGAGCTATGCCTTTAAGTACAGACCAGTCTTAGCAGGTTAGTGTAAGCAGGTTTCTACAGCAGATGAAGCAGATTAAATAAAAGATGCAACTTTCTGAGAGAGTTTAATCATTCAAACTGTTTAACAGCTAAAACACAGCACACTGTTAGCATGCTAATTAAGCTACCAGCATTAAATACATAAAAAATGAAAATAATCAATGTAGATAGGTTGTAGAAAGGCTACAGTACTTTACTATTGTGACCTATCCCTACATAAGTTAAGAACATAGTTCTCTAGTTCTTCAAATTTCTATGACACCAGTCAAGTTCCGTTTTGTTTAGTCAAGTAAGCATGTGGCTTGCCATCTTGGAGAATATATATTTTATGGTTTAATCCCCGAGTGTAATCACAGGCTGGCAGCCAAAGGTGGTGACGATCAATATGTCTTTATCAATGGCTTTAATTACAACTGTGCAAATATGATTATTTCCCCTCCACTTAGAGCTTCATTAACAATTCAGCACTTTTAGAGACTCTCCCATCTGAATACCATCAGACAAAAAACATTTGGGAGTCTATCACACAGGCTAGGGTGTTTATGGAAAAACATACGAGGAAACCAGCGTTCTTCAGTATAAATACTTAGTTTGGAAATTTCAATCTGATAAACATTCCATTCATAAGCACTTATACAGTTTGCATAAACAGATGCTCATCAGCACAGATGCAGCTTTAAGAGCACTGATTGGTTACTTCATTTATTTATTTATTTATTTTTGTTGTTGCATAAATGCTTTAATGCTTGACTATTCTGATTGAGTTGCTGCAGTGATTTCTATAATTACACTCCACAACCTACTGCATAACTCCATTTTATAATGAAGCACAAATCTATTTCCAAAGAAATGAAAGTCCCTCCCACGAATAACCTCACCCTTTTTGCCCTTGTTCAGTTTGTGGCTCCCGGATGTGCAGTAAAGCTGATGTCAGACATGAACATCTCACTTGACTCATTTTATTTAGCGTAACTGAAGTTGGGGAAGGTAAAATGCAGTATGTCGAAGTGGGCCATGGAGCAGTGTAATTTTGCCAACTCCGGCAAAAAAAGAAAAAAAAAAGAAATGAAAGTGTCAACCAGGGGCAGAACGAAAGGAAGGGAAGATGCAAACAATAATGCTGAAAAAGCAAACTGCAAGATGAAATGGACAATTGAGGTTCACTGGAAAAACATGCCTCTACCTACTGTACATTTTTTCAAAACTATACAATTCAATGTATTTCCTAGCTGAAATGAACTCTAGTTGCAGTTAAGCACACCAGCAAATTTAATTTCTTTTTCACATAATTTATGCTTACAGGGGCTGATTATTGATTAATAAAGGCCTACTTTTACACAATTCCTTGCATTATACTATGTTATGACCTCAAAACACTTTTACCATAAATCATGTGTGATTTGTAAACAAGCTCTGTACTGTATGTGTGGCTTTTCTGACAAAGTAAACTTGCTTGGTAGCTCACCTGGTACAGCAATACACTTGTAACGCTTTCATGAACCCCGATCAACATCAAAGGAGATCAAAGTCTAGTAAAAGCAAGCTAAAATAGAATGGCTTTTATCTTACGCTTGTTTTGGTAAACACTGTCGGTTAGGTCTAGGGTAGGTGGTACATTATTTTCAAATGCATTAACCTTTTAGAGCCACTCACCTGACATTTCATTTATGGACTGCCGCAATACGCATCACAAGCAACGTAATGAAATGTTGCCAGATTCAAGTTCATCTGTTTCAAATAAAACTGAATGCACCTTTACAGTCACTCACTGGACATTTCACTTTGAAATTGTCATGAAGCAACACGATATTTTTCAGAAATGTCGATACTAGCTTTTTGAAGCTTTGATGATGGGCATATCTGGTATAAAAGTAATCTTTGTGTAAATGTTAAATATTTAAAATTATTTTACATTTGCTCTGAAAAAAACAAAACAAAAACAAAAAAACACTACTTGAATTAAAGGGATAGTCCACCCAAAAATGAAAATCATTTGCTTAAGATCATTTACTCACCCTCATGTCATTCTAAATCTGTATTCATTGCTTTTTTCAGCTGAATGTTAATAACCAGATTCAGTACTAATTAACTTCCACTGTACATTTTGTCCATAGAAGTCACTTAAACAAAAATGTTTAGTTACCAACATTCTTTAAAATATCTACTTTAATTTATACACAGTAGAAAGAAATTCAGGTTGGGAACAAAATAACAGCAAGGATATCATTACAAAATCTTAATTTTTGGATGGACAATACATTTAAGGCCTCAACAAAATGCTAGCAACATCTGAGAATGAAAGTGATATGTGGATCAACAAGTTAGAAAGAGAAAGAAAGAAAGAAAGAAAGAAAGAAAGAAAGAAAGAAAGAAAGGAGAAAGATTTTGAGTTAATTATGGGTTATGAGTTAATTGAAAACATGCTTCTTTTAAAACAGTCCATTTAACCTCTGCAAAACAAAAGGAACTGCCAATCATTCTAAAAATACACCATAATGAAACCTTGACATTTGATCCCATAAAATGTGTGGAATTATAATGATTAACTAAACGCATGCAACTTAATTGATTAAATGCACAAGTTTTAAGCTGAATAAGCCGAGCTCCAGTTAATAAGATCTTGTTTAATGAGGTAGAGCGTTTTGCACTACCCCCCGTTATGGATTGGACTGACTGAAAATGGAAAGGCTGGCTAATCCTTACTTATTAAAGCACTTCTGTGAATTAGTGCTATGATCTGTCAGTGATCCACATTCCTCTTAGGTCTTGCTAACTATGTTAGTGAAAGGCAGCGTTGATCAATCATTACAAATGAAGTCTTATAATTTGGCCATTTGTTTGATTACATATGATCCCATCAAGTCTTATCATGGCCCGTTAAGTCTTGAATATTAAACCTTCAACTGAAGTTAAAAACACAAGCATTCATATTTGCACTAATTCACACCAGGGACTGCATTATTCCCTGACACTTTCAAAACACTGGAATAATGTTGCATTAAAATTAAAATAAAAACTTATTTTGCTTTGAAAGTAAACAGTGATATTCCATTTAAGGGCACTGACTTTATTCTCTCAGTCACAGCATTAGCAAGCCTGATTTATCTCAGAGAGAACTGCATATCTACAGTATGTTGGATTAGTTAAAAAAGATTTTTTTAAGGGTAAAAAGAACGTACTTAAAGAGTGCTTTCTATCACTGTGTTTTTGAAGTTGACTCAATTAGGATGTTTACTGTTAATTAGTGTAATTTAGCATAAGTAATTCATGTTCAATATGTTTCTTCCCGACCTAATTGTGATTGTGTTGATTATAAATAAGTTATGCACTGTTCATTTCCATTTCATTAAAAATACAAAGCAGACAAATAGTGTTTAAGTCTCTGACATATCTCCCACATTAGTACCTGAAGTACCCTGCACATACAACTGATGCACAAACATTAAAGTTTCCCTTTAACAACAACACAAAATATTCTAAATCAATTCATCTTTATTCATTACTCTCATAAACATCAAAACAAATACTTTTAATATTTTACATGAATACAATTTAGGTATTTAGAATAGAATTTAAAGTAAATGTTTAATTTTGAAAGAAATTGCTAATTTTATTAAGCAATGATACATTGAATTGCTCAAAAGGGATAGTAAAGGCATTCATAATATTATAATTATTTCAAATAAATGCTTTTCTTTTGAAATTTCTATTCATCAAAGAATAAAGAAAACAGTATTACTGTTTCTGCAACAATATTAAGCAGCAAAACTGTTTTCAACACCAAATTATATATTATTATAATATATTAGTATGATTTCTGAAGGGTCATGAGACACTGAAGACTGGAGTAATGGCTGCTGAAAATTTTGCTTTTAAATTAAATAATAATACAAATAATATTATCATATGTTAATATAATAAAATAATATTATATTATGTATTATAAAAATAATAAATAGAAAACAGAAAAATGGGACTCATGGGTATTTGAAATAAAACTTAACAATATTGCAATAACATTTAACATTACTACGGTTTTTTATATACTTTTAATCAAATAAATGGAAAACAGGTAAGGAGAAGAAAACTACAGTACATACCAACCCCAAATTTTTGAACAGTGGTTGAACAGTCTAAGAATTATCATTTTATATATTATTTGTCCATATTCAGATCTTATAAACAAGCGAATTAAAGTTAATAACTAAAGTTCAACTCAATCAAATCAATCAGCCAATTCATAAAAAACAAAGCATAATTCATATGTGCACTTGACATCACTGCATCAAAATCTTTCTTCCTGGACCTCACATGTAGTCCTGAGTTCCCAATAACATAAGGATGTGCAAGTCTTAGCAAGTCCAGAGTGCAACACACAAATCCCATCTGAGACACCCCACAGACTCCTGACAGACCAACATGAGCGAAACCTAATGTAAATCTCAGCTGCTGTTGTCATGCTCGCACTCCTTTTTTCTCTCAACATGCTCACCTCATCCCTTGCTCATACCTGTGGGTGTATTTGTTCACTTCTAGTTTGAATAAATAGACCTTTTCGGATTTATAAATACATGCAAAAGCAGGAGAGATGAAGCTGAAGACAAAGAAACACAGGGAAAAAAATGTTGAGAGATCTGGTTTAGCACGTAGCTTGTGGCCTCTCACACCGGTCTATTTCAGGAGTCCTTAACGTTTCTTGTCACCACTTAGACACACACATGCACACACAGAGACCCTTCTCTCCCTTGAAAATCTAACACTGTTGAGCACTCCAGATAAATTTGTCCCAGGAGAGCACTGGCTTTTCTTTTTATAGTGGAGGCTTTTGCTGCTGTCATTTTTATGAGGAAGATCCGCAACTCATCCTTCCACCCTCCCTCCCTCTCTCTAGCTTAGCCTTGCCACTGAAAGGTGTTTCATTCTTATCATCGGAAGGAATTGGGCACAGTGCTGGCTTAGAGCAAACAGATATTAGATATCTTTAGATTTGTCTTCAGCTCATATTGTAATGTTTTCAATTGCTTCTTTGGGAATTAGATACTTATCAGTTGTTTAATTAGAGATAGAAGTGCTGGACATTGTTCTCTAATTACCCAGTGAGTGTGAAACCATTTTGGAGAGGACTGAGAATTTGTTAGCGATATCTCCCTCATGGTGTAACATTGCGCAATTTATTTATTTATTTTTCAGCAAGTTACACACTTAAAGAGAACATGGAATCAAAATGGACATTTTTTGGTGTTACTGTGAGAGGCTAATTGGTGCATGTTACTCCAAATTGTTATTTAATTATTTTTTTAAAATAAATGCGACCAATTGATGAAATCTGCCATATGTCGCCAGAGAGAAGCCTGTCATTTCATTAAACGTTACGAGAGCAAAAAATATACAAAAACAAATAAATTAATAAAACATATGCGTGCAATAGTTAAAAATAATTTCATTAACATGCATTTAGAAAATATATGAATTAAGGTGACCTTCCATTTCATGTGGAGTTCAATAATAGTCCAGTATGGATAAAATCGAACCCCGTTTAATGAATGATTTAGTGATTCCTTCATTAAGAGACTTGTTCCTTTCCTAAACGAATCAGTGTTTTGAACGAATAGGTTAAATGAATAATTCAATGACTCTCTCATAAAGACATGAATCGATGCTTATGAACAAATCGGCTGAGCAAATGATTCAATGGTGGCTCACTAACAAACTTGCTGTCCCCTAATGGTGTAACGATGGTCTGTCTGGAATGTGCAAACAAGTTTATGCACTATAGGCCTATTGTATATACATTATATTTGTACCTGTTATTAAGACCTAATTATCACCATCTCTGTTTGAAACCTGGAATTGCAGTTATTATCATTACAATTGCAATTATCATCTTTACGTGGGTTGTGCATCCCCACGGCCCCTCAGCGCGGATGAATCTAATGTTTTGAGGTGTATGTGTGGCTGTCAGTCATCGCACTAGTGTGTATATTCACTGTACTTCATAATCACAGATTCATCTGTACAAGTAAACAACATATCTGCCACTTTTATTCTATTAAATATTATTTAATGCTTCATTGTTATTATTTTAAGAGAAAGAAAGCATATTGAACATTTGTTTGGTAACTCTGAAACTTATAACTTTACATTATGAATCCAAGATAAATGTATTTCATGTCAGATATCAGTAGATTAGTAAATTAAGTTGTTGTTTTTTTCCTCATTTTAACAGGTTGTATTCCATGTTTTCAACCAGATTTCTCCACCCAAAGAAAACAGAACCAAATGCCACTAACCATCTCTGCTACAACCTCAGCACGCTTCTTGCGCAGCAGATGTTTGCCAGCGCGCTCTGCGGGAGCTGTTTAGAAATGTGCTGTGCAGTAAGGGAAAACGAGTCAAACAGTCCCAGGTGGGAGAGTCTCCAAATGTCAGGATGTAAGTGTTTGATGAAGGGACGGTCTCGCGGCATTGACGGGATCTGTTTCGGTATGCCTGTTTGTGTAATGAAGACGCGTGCGCAGGTTAGCGCGCCAGCTGGCTGCATACGAGAGGATCAAATCAATGCGGTGCTGCAGGCACACCTAGTGCTGTGCACTTAAAGATAGGTATAAGAAAAGCAACCACAGCCAAAGAAAAAGTCAAGGAGGGATGAAGTGAAAAAAGAGCTGAGGGAAACTACTCTGAACTCCCAAATCCCTGCGGTTAAACCGAGTGGGTTCCAATTTTGAAAGGGTGTTCTTGTGTGTGCTCCCTGCTGAAAATAACAGGCTGAGCTGGTGTAGGCTGGCCTAGTTGGTGTTCAGCTGGTTTACCAAACTGACAAGTGGCAAAAACCAGCAAACCAGACCTGCTAATGAGATCTGGCTGGTTTAGACAGTTTCTTATCCATTTTTGTGAGCCTGTACCTGTGTGTTCTCCAATATGACTGACCAGATCTGTAAAGTTTCACCCCTAATTGAAGTACTGAAGGAGTCATTCATCATGAGTGATTCTCCACATGCTAACACAGACGGAATCAACCTGTGACTCATTAGAAATCTCCTCGGCATCCATCCTCCCCCTCCTCCTTCTCTTTCATCTAACTCCATTCATCTTCTTTAGCTCTTGCTCTCTCTCTTTCCCCTGCAAGTCTCCGTACTTACCTGCCTCCTCTTATCTCCTCTAAGGGCTGGTCTCTGAACAAAGCCCCTCTGCGGTGATTGAAGGTGAGATATAAAACAAAGAAAGGGAAGAAATCTGGGATTTCTAAATTAAAGCAATGCACCAGATGCCACAGATCTGGTCTCTAACATCTTTATGTGAAGAAAATATGCAAATCCCTCCTCCTTTGGGATCCATCAACTAGGCAGTTGACATGATGCAATTTTACTGTATATTCAAATAAAAAGGCCATCATTTCCTCCTAGGTTTTTATCATTAGTTTGAACAGCAGAAAATTTTATAAAATTATCTTTTCAAGTTGTATGGGTCTTAATTCCCAGCCAAATAAATAATTAAATACATTTAAAAAAATCGATTTCACAAAATTGCCATTCTAAAGGGCAGTTCTAAGGTCAGTGGATATTCAGAGCTTTGTCTAGCTTTTATTATTATAGAAGTATTGCTACACAATGTATTTTACAATAAATGTTGAAATGTCATTTTTAAGTGACACTTATATCTTATATAATTGAAGCTAAAACTAAAAAGGTCCATCTAAACTCAAACATGTATAAAGTTCAAATGTTGTGAGTTTATTTCAAAATGCAGTACTTAATAGAACACTGGACTTTTATGTATTTCAGCTAAGCAACAACCATAATTCTGTACAGCCAATGAAAATAGAATTAAAAGAGAATTATCTTTATGAAATGAGACAGAAAATTAGAGTACATAGATAAAAGATAAAAGGAAGTAACGACTTTAAAATACAGATACAATTTTTAATAAGAGTCCAAAGTAGTTTGTAAAAGAACTATTGATGTAAAATGTAATTTGCTGTCATTTAACTTGCAATATTTAAAAATAAATCAAAATAATTAACTAGATGAACAAAGACAGTCAATAAAATTGTAATGTTTAAGAGGAACTGTCTTTATGTGGAACTGCTTCCTGCACATTTTCTGCGACGTGACATAATAGAAAAAGTGATTTTCAGCATTGTTAAGCATAATATAGTTTAGAGATTTAATCATTTTGTGGATGCAGCATATGGCAGGCTACTGTTGGCAACAATGTGGGAAAATCATGTAATATATTGAAACATCCCACACATGCTATATTCCATCTAAAACTATATTAGAATACATTTTCTATTTATTTATAATTGCAATGCATGCATTTCTTATAACCTCATGTTAATTGAGGGCACTGCAGATTAATTTAAATGGAATTGTAAAGGCAAATAGATGATTAAAACAGTAAAACAAAAAAGAAATGTAACTTTCAGAGTGCTGAGATATGTATTTTTCCCAGACATGTCGTGGCTGAGACTTCTGAATTGCCTAAAATATCCAGGTTCTGGCTTTGGTTTCCTACCGTGTTCATGCTTGCTTAAGGTAATGACTGAAAAGTAGTGTGACCAATAGCATGCAGGCATTGTACATTATCGACCAATCATGGCATACGAGAAGGTGAGATCTGTAGAGAATGGCCAAAGCAATGCAAATACGCATACATGCGGACTATAGAAAGGAATATATAGCAGATTTTGATTCAAAAGCATTAACAAATCCCCCCCCCCCCATCATCAGATCTTTTCAAAGAATCTGTTGATTCTCATAACCAGTTACAAATCAAAAGGATCTGATCTTGATCGGACCACATTTATGAAGTACGTTTTTATGTTTATGATGCTTTTGTGTATTTTTTCTTAGTAATAGAGGGAAAATAAAATTCAAAAATATAATAATAATAACCTTGTTCACGATAGAAACAATTCAACTTCTCATTCAGACTAATGTTGTTGGCATACACACCCTTTCTGAATATAATAACGAAAAATCTCTTACCTGTTTTGACTGAGGTTATGCAATGTTTCATTATACTTTGCTTATAGGTATTCAATTCCAGCAGCTGCTATGGAAGAGTAAGTGTAGGAGGATAATTTATGGGGCCAAAAGACTTTGACTTAACCAGAATGAGGTTATGAGAAGTGCACCTTTGCTGAAGAAGAGAGAAAAGAGATGCTTTGAACAGATTTGGCTGAGGGCTAAATTCATACAAGAAAAAAGCAACCTCTCTTCAAACAGAGCAATGGTTCCAAGGGACATATTTGCTCACTGATTTTAAACATTGAAAGGGCAGAGTATTGTGTGTGTGTGTGTGTGTGTGTGTGTGTGTGTGTGTGTGTGTTTTAATCAAAAGTGCAGGTGTGAGTGTGTGTAAGGACATCTTTGTCATAAATATGGATGTGGAGTTGTGTCTTCTCTCTGGCAGCATGCCATCCTGCAGCTCAGTGCTGATTCGTTTGAAACCTCTACAGCATGTCCATCGGAGACACAAAACAGGAGATGACATCACCACTCTGTCCACCACAGCACTCATCAAAGCACCATCTGATCTAAGTCTATTAGTCCATTACCCTCACACATGGGTCTCAACCCCGCAAAGTGAGAGTTACTCACTGCAAGCAGCTCTGAAGCTATCGCTCTGCACTTTTTATCCCTTATAAAGGAGAGAATGTTATATACAGCGTACTAAAAGACATAAATCACATAACATAAATTGTGCAAAACTGTGGAAGATTCTATTTATATTGTAGAGTAACTATAAATATATATTTACATTTTGTCTTGTAATACACACTACAATGAAATATTTATT
Organism: Tor tambroides; assembly: GCA_021397915.2. NCBI lineage: Eukaryota > Metazoa > Chordata > Actinopteri > Cypriniformes > Cyprinidae > Tor > Tor tambroides. The sequence continues at coordinate 22,202 of JAFVLL020011092.1, forward strand.
TAAAATACTGTATACTATGTATATATTAAAATACTTCTTGTTTATTAAACTGTAACACACACGGCTAAAAACACATCTCTTCCATCTTTATTTGACCCTCTAAATCTAGCACTCTCTATTCTAATTTTATTTTATCTCTCTGTCTTCTTTTTATAAAAAAAACACACACATTTGACCCTCTATCAATTGCATATTTATTCTCTAACTGCTAGCTTTTCTTGTAAAACTAACACTAGGTTTCTTTTTTCTACATTCTATCTACTTGTTTTCTTTAAAAAAGAAAAAAAAAACAACCTTTCTACGTATACTGCGTTAGGCTAACCAAGACTTGTAATAGCACTTGCATGTTGTTGCGCTTTTGTTGGTTTTGATTGCTTCTAATGTCCTCATTTGTAAGTCGCTTTGGATAAAAGCGTCTGCTAAATGACTACATGTAAATGTAAATGTAAATGTTAAACTGTTGTATAAAAACAATATCTTCATATTGTATGAATAGCACCAATATAGGGAACAACAGTGCTCTTGTTTGTGTGATAATATATTGTGCAATATAGCATATTATAGTAGGTTACATTAATATTTTATATTATAATAGTATGATAGCAAAGCGTTTTTGTATTTTTCTATTTCACTTCTGAGCTATTTGCTTTTTTGTACAAAGATACAGAGAGCGGAGACAGGAAACGATGGGGTGAAGAGTCTCTGCTTGCAAAATGTCACAAGCCACATTCGAACCGCAGGTCATCTGCATAAAAACACCAATGCATGCTGCACCCTCCAGGCCACTTCTCGGAAATCTAAATAGCATTTTTCATGGTTTTGTCTGGTTCCACCAGGCTACTGGGTGCAAATAGCCATGCTGTGTGGCCGGTGCTATTTACACCCAGTGCAAATAATCACTCCGTTTTTTTCCCTGTTTCCTGGCCGAGAGCTTATTTGACATAACAAAGGTACATGTGAGCTGAGAGCGCAGCTCTGCAGCCAGACTCAGTTGGAAAGATGTGAATGTGCGCGTGTCTGTGTCTGTGTGTGTGCATGTGTGTGAAGGACAAATACAGAAAGCAGAATGCTTGAAAGGAGGATGTGACAGAAAAAAGAGAAGAATTCAGACAAGAGAGAATGAGCAACGTTGGAAAAAGCAGAAGGAAAGGAGAAAAGTGAAGAAAGAAATGCTGATAGGGAGTCGAAAAAGAGCGACTGCACCGTGGTGTGTCCGCGACAGATGGTCGGCCGCTGAGGAATGAAAGAAAAGGAAGCGGTTGGGAATGATGTGTCCCTCTCATCGTTTCAAGCTGAAAGCAACTATCAAAACTCTGTTTCATCTTCTGGAGAAAGCAAGCGTTGTCCTGTTTACTCTCTAATAAACCCAGCAGTGCTGTGATCATGCACTATCAAGCCATGTGTCCATTACCTTCACTGTAGACATTACTATGATCACTGGAACAGGGTAACTGTGAGGCCGGGTTGTTGTGAGGACAGCGACGCTCTCATTTTCTGCTTTGGCCCTCTCTCTCTCTCTGTTTCTCAGAACGCGATGTTCTCTGGAGAATGAGCTGCAGTTTATTGTGCACCTCAATGCCGCTGAGCATTCAGCCCACTCCTCCAACACATCGGAGTGTTCTTGAGACGCACAAGGAGCATGTGTGCAGATGTGACTCTGTTGAGAGTTGAGTGTGTGTGTCGGACCAAAAGAAAGAGAATCCTGAGTGCTTGCATCGGAGGAAAGAGAGACAGTCTGAGACATCGTCCAAGATTTCCAAAGAGGTCAGCGGGTTATGGTGAGCTGAATGAAAACTCGAACATCTCACCAAATACTTAGAACCTTGACCCATTGGCTTTCTACTGTCATCAGCTCTTCTCTACTGTTCCTGCAGCTGTCTGTTTTTCCCCTCATGACCTCTAAACATCACATGATCCTCTTCTCTCACAAACATTTGGCAGTTTTACTGTTTTTGTGCACTGTTTTCTTTTGTTTAGGCTCTTCTAGCCTGAAATGCAGCCTACAGATCGCCCACAAACTGGTAGTTCCGTTCTGACTGGCAGGTGCTATGCTTGCAGAAGTCTAGGAAACCTTTGATGTCATTTTGATACAGTTTTCAATTGTTCTTATGTACCAGCCATTAAAAACACTGAAGAAAAAAAATCCAAAGTAATGGTTCTAGGCTTGTTAGAAAGTCTGGTTATGCGAGACTAAGGCTTTCCTGAATCTAGAAATCACACAGAGGCATTCATGAGCAAACAATGGCTTATAAAAAGTTATTTGGAGAGAATGAGATGATCTCATGACTCTACCCTGCCGAATGCTTCTGGGAATCACACACACAGTATAAAGTGTACTCAAGGCCATGTGTTAAGCCAAGTAATACACAAATCTCTTCCTTACACAGGCACTCAAGCACGTGTACACGCACAAACACACACGCTTCAACACATGCTCATGCATGCACGCAAAAATGGCCCTCGGGAAGGCAATGGCATCGCTGGCCACTGAGGTTGAGAGGAAATGCAAACACAATGTGAAAAATTGGGATTTGAAAATCAAGGACAATGGCACGAGGACAACAAAATTGGCAGCCAGTGTCCATCATGCTTTTTCACTGTAAGAGGCTTTGATACTCAAATGACTTTCAAGCAACATGGGTAGATAATGATACAGTATAAATCAACCAGAAGAAATAAAGTCATAACTGTGTGATAGAGAGTCTCATAGTGAAATATACAATTTTACAGAAAATACACAGTATTCAAAATGCATAATTTTGAAATATTAACCGACATTGACCGTATTAGGATGCATTTTAATTTATTATTTAATAATAATAATGTTATAAACTTAATACAATCATAACATAAAAGCCAAATGATATATAAAGTCAAAAATATAAAAAAGTTGATTTAGCCCCCGTTTACACCTCGTATAGATAGATAGATAGATAGTATTTATTTAACTCTGAGGCTAAAAGGCTTCCTTGTAATTGTCCAAATTGTTATTTATTTGAAGTTGCATTTAAAATCCACTATAGCACAAAAATCTGAGCCAGATGACATTCTGTATGACATTCTGACTAGCTGCACCTGTTCCAGTATTGATTTGCACTACAGTTCTAGCTACAGCTCTTTTACCCTTATTCCACCAGAATGTCAAAGATGCATCAACTATTCAGCTTTAATGTCTCAATTCCACATTTTATTCCAAGAAACACCTGTGTGGAAAACACTGTCTACGCTGAAACTGTATTTTTAATGTAGTTCTACCACATTAAAGTTGTTAAAAGTAGGTTTGACACATCTCCTGTAGTCGGATCGATGCGTTAGATTGCTTTGTCTTCTTTTTTACAAACCACAAAGTGTTCAGGGCACTGATTCAGGTACAGTGAGCAGAGACTGCTTCCTATTGGCATTGATTGCTGCTCATTAATTGTCTAAGCCATAGGTAATTAACTACAAAAAACACCACTGCATCCCAGACAATTCGTCCCATTATGAAAAAGAACTGGGCCCAGAATCCTCTGCGCTCAATGATCTTTTCTCTGTTTTTCTACACATTTCTCTTACAGTCCTAGTTTTAACGATCTTTTCTGTCTCTCCCGTGAGCTATTCGATCGCAGCTTGTGATCACGAAGTGACTAAGGATGGCGCAGACAGGGCTAACTCCCAGTGGAGGGTGGGAAGGGTTATACAGCTCAAGACTGACAACTAATCTGAGCCTCGGAAAAAAGACTGAAACCTCTAGCAACACCGTAGACTGTAATCATAACACACACAGCACTGTCTCAAACTACTAAATCCATGTGAAGACTGAACAAGACATGCAATGTGTGAGTGATGTTGTCAGAATAAAAACAAAACAGGCCTCTTCTATTTGGATAGACTACTTGGATTCTAACCACTAAATAAGTTTTACACCATAAACAAACAGAAATTTTCGTCGTACACAGATAGTAGCTCTCTGAACAGCTGAATATTTGCACAAGCCACCTTCGCGTACAACCTTGTTCAAACACTCAATATCAGCTGAACAGCAAAAAGACTAACAAGGCAGAGCAAAGTCTCTCTTAACAGAAAATAGGCCACTCTAAAGAGGTACAGAATGGTCCCTTCGAACAAAATGGTCTCTTAACCATACTTTGAGTTAACGTGACATCAAAATTGTCTCTATTAGACGTACCTGGTCAGGTATAAATGGCCGTCAGTGGAGAAAAATACTCTAGCAGCTGAACCAGAGGTTCTTTCTTCTGCAGAACACTAAATATGATTATTTCAAAACATCTTCCTTGGTGTTCCACAGCAAAAAAAAAAAAAAAAGGGAAAAAAAAAAAAGTTTTTGACACGGAACTACACGAGTAAATGATGACAGAATTTTCATTTGTGGGTGAATTATCCTCTTAATTTAATTTCAGACATGTATATTTTATATTTTAAACCTCCTTTATAGGACATGACTGGATGATATTTGGTAAGACTGGATATTAGAAGCTTAATGCTTCTATTACCTTCAGAAAAGGCCATGGATGGCCTTCCAGGCACTATAAAAAGTCCTACATGGTATAATAGAAGATAAAGGTCCACAGTATTTAATCTCTATTCCACATTACCCCTCACAACCATCATATCATCCCCCTAAAGCTCCTCTAATCTACCGCCGGGGCTGATCAGGGACAAGTCTTTACCCCACAACATATCTTAACCTATCAAGTGCACATGAAAGATGTTCTTAATGATTATGTAAGACAGAAATAATCAGTTTTTTTGAGTGTGGGATGGATCTGGCTGGTTTTAGGCTCTGTGAGTCATGGATTGATGGATTCAAGCGGATTCCTACACTGCTGTTATGTGCTGTTGATTGCATTATTATCTAAGACTATTTTTATCATTTATTTTGATGTAGAGAAGAAAGAAGAATGAAATACAGGCGGTATGATGCAATAAGACGCTATATCCGGCGTAGGTTGTAATATTATGGTGAATTTTGAATCATAAGTAACTGTATTGTATAATATGTAATATTAATAATGTAAAAATACAAATTATATATTTTCCATTATGCATATAACCTATTTTGTTATTTTAAACAGATTAATCTCCAGATAATATTTTCTATCTGCTTAATACAATGACAATATAAAAGCCAATTATTTAGTTTAGGAAAAATGTTTGCTTTATAATATGAAACTACAAAGCTGCCTTTATATTGTAGGATATCATTTTTGTGAAACTTTGAAAGCCGCTGATCTAGGTTATAACGACTGTAATTGTGACCAGCTGTTATATAATGTAAGGAATTAAAGTCTTGACTTGGGGCTCATTCATAAAACACATGCGGAACAAATTTGTATGTAAATCATCTGTGAAGGCATTCTTTTGTAAATTGGCACATTGAATTGAATGAGACAATTTACGTAAGAATGGTTTTTAGATTTGCACACCAATTCCGTTCTGCTCATGTAACATGAATAAAGTGAACTGGTCTCTTCATTCTTCAAACCTGCAGATATGTTTAGTATTGCTCCGGTGCTCCAAGCCAGTTCTCGCACATGAACACAACAAAGAGAGTTCGGACTGTGTAGACACATGCCACTTAGCCCTTTCTCGCTCTTTCTACTTCAGGGACAGTCCTCTCAATGTCCACCATGCTCCATCTTGAACCCGGACAGATGCTATGTTTAATGCCTTAATTCTGCTCACTGTCAGCAATCCAATCTCTCTGATACTTCAACACCGATTCCAATTTAAAAAGAGCCTGTGATCCAATTTGGCGACTGGCAACTTCCCAGTGCCCATGCTTGGAGAGCCGTTTGTACGAGCTAGGCTTCCACTAAGGGCTCCCGGGCACACGAGTACTAGTATTTAATTAAGTAGCAATTAGGATGAAAAAGAGACTACAGTGCTCCGATTTACATTCACAGCAGAAGAGTACGTCAGGAGAACAAAAATACAGATATCTATATATAATATAAAATAACAAATAGACAAGTCTCTGGAGTTTCTAATGTTTTCTCTTCATTATTCGGCCCTGGTTGCCTTCCTCCCCCGAGCTCCCTAAAGATGTCCATGTCAGCCAAGCCAGCGTGTAGCCAATCGAGAATAGAAAGAAAAACACTTAAGGCAAAAATTACACATCTGTGTTAACTGCGAGACGAAACAGAGGGCATTTCTTGGAAGGCGAAGCAGGAATCATTATCGTAGTACAATTTAAGCACTTAAGAACATAAAACGCATGTTTTCGCACAACCTAAACCGGCTTTCTAGTGTCAAACTGCATAAGTTTCCCTGAAAAAAACAAAAAGAAAAACAAGAGACAACGTGATTTTAATGGGAATAGACTGAATTATTGATGAGAAAATGGGTGTCCAACTGTTACCAAAATGGAATCTCCACCATGACAAACAGCAGAACAACAACACAATCAGAGCAGACAGCAAAACAAAGCCCGGTCACATTTATGTGGATTTATGCGCACAGCCTCGTGCATTATGTTCAACTGACACGGAATGAGACTACAGTAGCTTCGGCGATGGGTCGTAATCAAGAATGGAAAAACTGTCAGCGTTGCTCATTCCGATGCCGTCAGGCAGAATTTCAGCCAGTATAATCGTCCGTATCTGTCCCGGTGGTTTGAGCAGCTCTGAGAGCCGCGTACATTATTGCTAAAATGAAGAGCAGATCATTCCCTCACGATATTCTGATGAAACTCACAGCTAGAGCCGATTTACATGCTTGTCTGAAGGAGCGAGATGGAAGGGAGAGAGTGAGACCTTTTTTCTTTTAGAAATAATTTAACTCAACAGCAACACTAAATAGACATCAGACCAGATTGCCACATACATTTGGCTATTGTGCAGCAGCTACGGCTTATACTTGGCCGACAGCGTGCAGATTTATGACAAAACATGGTATAATGAATAATTTTGCGGTATAGGGAAGCAGATGTTGTTTTTGCCTTTTGCTTTTATCAATAATGAAACGTCAAGGACTATATGACAGGACCTCAGGGCAGCGCTGGAGACATTGTGGTCATGGGGAATGTGTCTTTTTCCACATCATAAAGAATGTCACCCTCTGCTCTCAGCGGTGACAAATGGCAACCCAATTCTGTACTGGCAATCGCCGTTCACCCTCATTCCCTTTCACTGCTCGTCCTGTTAGAATGCTAAAGCATCAGAACCCACTTTGTTGAACAAAAAGAGCGTCTAAACAAATAGAAGAGAGGAAAATTCAAGGAATTTACGCTGGAGAGAGAAAGGATGAGAGCATGAGGGAAGGAGGGAGGGAGAGAGAGAGAGAGAGAGAGACTGCCGTGGTTGCCATGGAAATGCTAATTCAAATCCAAGGCTAGAGGTTGGGAAAAAAGACAACTCCTTATCACTTTGACTTCTCTGTTTCGCACAGGCATGAAAAACAAATGGCTTGCTTGCTTGATGCCGTTGTGCTGATGGCGCTCACGTCTAAACGTTCCTGACTCTGACGGTCCCTCCCTTTACTTGTGCTCGTTAATTTAAACATCCGTTGTGATATTTGCTCATGGAAGAACATAAAAATTGGAGTTCTTTTGAGGTGCCCTCAATGGTTCATTAAACAGGCTGATAAAAGTTTTAAGAAAGGAAAATAACATGCAGTATTCAAATTACAGAATAATTCTTAACATTATTGTTTTGGTGAAGAGCGTGCAGGGTGCAAATGACTAAATGACCTTCGGGGGGTCATTTTGTTCACTGTTATTCATTTAAAAAGATATGCTTTAATAAACGGTAAATTTTAGCAGACAGCTTGGATTCCTATTTCCAGTTCAACAGCATTCAGTTCGAGAGGGGAAACTTTAGCATTCAATTATGCAACGTATTCTTGGAGAGCTTATGACGTCCTTTAAATTATGAAAAATGTGAAATAAAATATCTTGTCCAATTTTCATCTATTTGTGACAAAAAGCCCCACAGAAAGTATTTTAAACAATTTCGAAAAGTGAAAATCCAAATAGTTTATATAAGTTCACTTTTTACTTAATTGATAGAAACATGATCCTTTAAAAACCATTCTGAGACGCTGATCTGGTGTGCAAAAAATAAATAAATAATGTTGACAACTTTTTTTTTTTTGTGAAAACATGATTTGATGAATAACAAAAAACAGCATTTATTTGAAATGGAATCTAGTTTTAACGTTTTGGCTAAGAAAATTACATGGCTGAATACTTAATGTTATGCATCTGTTAGTAACAGTGTAACTGAAATAGCCAAATCTGTTAATTAAAAAATGTCCACATACTTTTGGCCCATGTAGTGTATATTTCAAGCCTTAATATGATGGCCAATACCTCAGGCATAACCATGACAACTTCAGAAAGATACAGGTAAAACTCAAATCCTTCACCATAACACTGCTATTTTCTCTCTCATTCTTATACTGTTATTCGTTCCCTACATTTTCTCTGACGGATCTTCGCATCAAGCGAGTAGAAAAACGAGGAATGAGTCTCTCCTGTCTTTTCATCTGGAACAAAAAACCATCTGTTCTCAGTGGAGGCAAATATTAAGACAAGGAAAATGAGAAATAATAGACATCAGAGGCAGAGAGGAGAGAAAGACAGGAGTAAATGGGATATAATGAGTGAAGCAGAAAGAGAGTTGCTGAGAGACCTGTGGAGAAAAAGAGAGGCAGAGAAAGAGAGAGTTTCATGGTGACACTGCTTTCTATTTTTCTGTTCTCTTGCTTAGAATGTGAAGGTTTTTTGTTGCCTTTGAAGTGACTAGACTGTTGATTGGACCCTGTTATAACGTAATGTAGCACAACATAAAAAGATAATGTCACATAGCCTACATAAAGAATCATGTGATTAATCCATAGATGCTTGTGGTGGTACTGCTTTTATACAAAAATGTGTATTCAAAAGACAAGTTAATATTGAAAAACCATGAATTATTAGCATGCCTATTATTAACATATTGGCTGTTTATTAGTTCTTATAAAGCATTTATTCTACATGGCCATATTTTACATCCCTAATCCTACTCAACAGCTAAACTTAACAACTACCTACTAACTATTAATAAGCAGTAAATTAGGACTTTATTGAGGCAGAAGTTGTAGTTAATGATTTGCTAATAGTGAGAATTGGACATTAAATTAAAGGGTGACCATGTTTTTTTAACCAGTTGGCTGAATGAATGATTGAAAGATTCACTCATAAGGTCAACCACTAGAACTGCATCAGTGCTCTGAACAAACAATTTCAGATTCACTCATAAAAAAACAGACAGTAATTTGTTTTATTCATGAATGAAAGAGTGCTTTAACTATCCATTTCAATGAATAATTTCATGAGAGTCGCTGAATTCAGAACTAACATAATGCTCTTTCAATTTATTCCATATTAAAATGTAGTAAAAATAATAAGAGTTGTATGCTAGTATTCGGTTCTGAATTCACTTGTTTAATTCATTCATTAAATCAGTGTTTTGAATCAACCATTTAATAACTTACTCATAAAGACAACTACTGAAATCGGAATTGCATACTAGCATATACCGTACTCCTTCCATTTCTGACATATAAAGAAACACTAAAAAAATTAATAAAATAAAAGTACTACGCAAATTCAGCAAATCACTTGTTTAATTTAAGAAATAAATCATTGTTTTGAATGAAAAGGATGAATAGGATGTAATAATGTTAATCCCTAATACACTAACACAGACAAGCGAAATGAAACAAACAGTGAAATGACTCAGTGATGCTGGATTGTATATCAGTGTTCTTGGAACTCGACCAATTAGATTAGAGGAGAACATAATGATCAACTGATGAATGAGCAGGAAGGACCATTTCCCCGTCTAATCATTCATCTCAAGATCAGACTGATCCCACCTTCCACTGGCCATTTCTAACGGCAAAGCAGAACATAAATTGGCCTAGCAAAATTACTTCTCCCAGCCGAACACATGCTGCCATCAACAGATGCCCTCCAGGCTGTTTAGCGAGGTGTGCTGTAATTCGCTATTACAATGAAACATTGACCTTGATCCTTTTATTCAACTGGATGAAAATCAAAGTCCTCTCCCAACGGTTGAACAACAGAAGAGAACCAGGCTGGTGTGGGCGAAAGTATCAGATTAGGCGGGAGCTTCAGAAAGGGTGCTAGCTTTCTATTAGCCTTTGCTGTGTGTTTGTATTCATTTTATTTTAAACCCGTACTCTCATTCTAAAGTACTAATGAAAGCAAATGAGTAATGATGATTGTAAATATCTAGGGAAAGTTGTATGACGCGTTACAGGTGGGCCGCTAACACATGCGGCCCCCAAGTTGCACCGGGGCGGGTTTTAATCCAAGACTAATTACGGTCCTAAAAGGTTTCAGATCGATAGTGAGTACGCGAGGGAAGCAAGGGCTTGGGAATGTTTCTTGTTGTGGGAAAGAGCTAATTTGTCAAATGAAATCACACAGCTTTCTCAAACCTGCTAAACCGGCTCTACTGCCAAAATCCTCCTCTGCTGGTTTAGCCGCTCTCTTTTCCAGATCATGTCCAATTTGTTTGATCCATGTAAATTCCCCGCAAACTACATTTGACACTTGCTTTTCAAGCCAGAAGTTGGAGGAAAAGGGGCAAAGGAGAGCATTACGCAAGTAGGTTTTATTTACATACACACAGCATGTTCTGATTTCGCGCGTGCGAGCGTCGATATCTCGTGCCACAGCTGTGCTCCGTCACCTCGGCTAACCTGTGGCACAGCGATTTACAAATGGCTCTTTCTCCGCCCGCCGGAGGAAAATATTTATTTTTTCTCATTACTATCTGCAAGATGATCGATCAAAGCTGCTTGTTTGAAGATAAGGCTAGTGATGGCAAATCCGCTTGAGTAATTGTGCAGTTAAAGATTGCCACAGCGCAACCTCTCCATCACTCTCCACAATCAAGCTGATAAATCCTTCCGCTCCCCCCTCCTCATTCGCTGGCATCTGACTGCGTACCTATCCTTCATTTCGGCTGAAGGGGATGCAGTGTGGAAAACTCCGGAACCAAACGCCGACTGCACAGGGAGGGAGAGGTCTCCTACTGCACAATTTCATATGCTTCTGCTCTGTGTTTATCAAAGGACATCATGACTTTGCCACACATTCTAACAACGAAAATGTCATGCAGAGTGAATAAAACAGGAGAAAGAAAAGAACTATGCAAGGGCTCTTTTCCCCTCTGTTTCACAAGTGGCCCTTTCTTGGCCTTGTCATTTTTTCGTCAGTTTTATATGATGTGTAATTCTTTTTTCCCTCTCAATTATTTTTATTTTTTCCTGTCAGGTACTTGCAGTGCTGCAGTGTTAAAGCAGTACATCATGGTGAGAGCCTCTTAGTAATGGCCTTCAACAGGTCTCTCTAAATACAAAAGCAAAAACTGTAATTACAGCACAAATAACTACTGGGCATAATGAGGGTCTAATTTTGCATCCTGAGTAAATGTGAAAAACACTAACCATACATAAAATCCATCATTAGTCTAGTCTGTTTCATATTATGGGTCTTTCTCGTCAAGCACAGTACCATTTTACTGCATTAGAGCCACACAAATACCATGGTTTTTTTGTTTGTTCGTTTGTTTGTTTGTTTTTTGTTTGTTTTTTTGAGACAAGTCAAAATTACATACACATAATGCTGAGAAACAAAGTCAAAATTATGAGATACAAAGTGATAACTAAGCCTAAAGCCTAAAGTCTTAAGTAGGGCCCTATGATTTCCGCGATGCAGAAAATGTGGATGGAATTGAGGAATCCAGTCATGAAACGGAATTTACTGTATAACGCAGAATCTCACGGAATTTGCCAAATTATGGATGGATACATCAAAACTAGATTAGTACACTTAAATCAAAATGCGATATGGACTAGTGCATGTGAATATTAAGCCGCAAAAATAGCATTTAAATATGAATCCTGCATGTTCTGAGTGTCTCTGTGTGAATGAATGGCCCAGACGCGGAGTTTCGTTTACTACACACATACTAAAGAACGCGTGAAGTTCACAGTGATTTCAGCCTCTGCTCCCTATATATAGGAGTGCATGAACACACAAGCATAATCTCTAGAAATGCTCTGAGAGTCACTTCATGACCATTTTACCAATTCTTTTGAGTAAAACTTACACATCATAATACAGAAACCTAAAGGACTTTACAGCAACCTGTCAAAATAAAAGTTCGGTATAACTTGAATTAACTGTGACAGAAATATTACTTAATGTAATGATAGTACTACTACTACTAATAAAATTATAATTAAAACATTCTTTTTAAAGGAATATTTACCAGAAAAATAAAACATATTTCACAGGGCCTTAAAAATGTATTTTTTGTTAAACTTTTAATAAAGTGATGTTTAATATTGTAAGTTTCAATTAATTAGACAAAATAAAAAATAAATTTACCCATTAAAACAGAGTCTAGAAAAATTCAAACAGGAAAAAACGGAATCCAGAAAAAAGGAAATAAAAAATGAAATTTTGAAAATAAATAAATAAATAACGCGGAATTTGGGAAAAATAAAACAGATTTCATAGGGCCCTACTTATGTCATAATTTCCTTTTTTTGTCATAACTTTTCCTTCATAATTATGAAGAATGGCTTGTGGTCATTTTTACATACAAAAAGAAACAAAATTATTTATATAAATATTTTTACCTCTTGACCTTAAAGAATAATATGCTGTACAGCAATGACAGCAAAAAGACACCAACAATTCTCAGATTCTGCATTCTGTGTATCAAAGACATATTTGATAGGTTTAGAGCATATCAGAGCAAAAAATAAGTTATAATTACGCAGCCAATTTTTGCTAATGTGACTTTTTACACCTATAATTGGGTTTGCCCTTTAATCTTGAAAAAAACTTTTAAGAAAATCAGCATTCAAAGCATAAAATATGAGATTTAGATGGCAGGTGCACAGGAATTTGCTTTATTCTCAGAGGAATGATGGACAGAGCGTGTCAGAGGCTAATGAGATCTGATGATGTACACTCGTTCTAAGTTTATCCTCATTATTGAAAATGAGAGCTTTATATATAGCTGCCTCTAGCCGTTTAGAAAATGCTATAATTAAGGCATTTGACAGCTGTTCTATCATACTCCATTATTACACCGGCATTGTATACTGACAGAGGTGTACAACTAGGAGTGCAGAGCAAGAAAACCTTATTCTGCTTCCTCATATACTGTTCATACAACAGGTCTCAATCACTAAGTGTGCACACAAATTCAAGCACAAAATCTGAGTGGAACCATTTCACACAGAAATCATAATTCATCGATAAATCTGCTGATTCATTCCTCATGACCTTGAAGTTATTTAAGCCAAATTGCTTAATTATTTGTATTTTTGTCACAAATTGAATAACCAAGAGACCCTACCATAACTATTCACATATATCACAGTAATACAAATTCTGCACTTGAATGGGGATGAGGTTTTTCCCTGCCTCAGCTTTTGATATCAAAAGCACTTCTTCCAGTCACTTCTGCTCAGACAGGATGCATTTCCCATTTCCAAAAGTAGATGGTGTTCTCAAATCGTGTGTTACCATGTCTTCAGAGTGCAATAGTAAGTATTTAGATTAATATTATGTAAATATTATGTTTGAAGCCTAATATTTATATATAAAAGGTCAACAGCTTTATTCATTATTATCTTTAATATTATTAAAAATACATTTATAATAAACAAATAAATCAATAACTTAATTGTTAAAAACAACGCTATCTCACGACCAATTCGTACGTATTTTACGAGGTGAATTCGTATGACCTCACTCGTACAATTTTGTATGATTTTTCTAAACCCCAGAGACGGGTAGGTTTAGGGGCGGGGTTAGGTGTAGGTCATTCATACAAATTCATACGAATTGTGCAACTCGTAAAATACGTACGATTTGGCAAAAATCGTACGAATTTGTACGAGTGAGGTCGAATGGGTACGAATTAGCCACCTCATAAAATACAAATGAATTGCTGTGAGATCGGGCTGAAATGTATTTAATTTGGTTTATTCAGTGAAAAAAAAATCTGAATTTTATGGTTATAAATTACTAAGTACACTATATTTCATCATTGTCCGATTTTCTACATTAAAATTAAATGATGAAACTATCATTCAAACTACTCCACATACACATACATAGAGAGAGAGAGAAAAATACACCATAACAGGAAGCAAATATTTCTCAGATAAACATGAATACAACTAGAAATAATAATCCAACTAGTATATATATATATGTATATATATATATATATATATATATATATATATATATATATATATCACTTTAAGGGATAGCTCACCCAAAAATGAAAATTCTGTTATTAATTACTCCCCTTCGTGTCATTCCAAACCCATAAGATCTTTGTTCAACTTTGGAACACAAATTAAGATATTTTTTAAATCTGAGAGCTTTCTGACCCTCCCATAGACAGCAATGCAACTACTGTGTTAAAGGCCCAGAAATGTTGTAAAGACATTATTAAAATAGTCCATGTGACATCAGTGGTTCAACCTTAATGTTATGAAGCTACAAGAACACTTTTGGTGCACAAAGAAAACAAAAATAACAACTTTATTCAACAATTTCATCTCTTCCATGTCAGTCTTTGATGCATGAGATGAGGGTCAGTAATTACTGTCAAAATTTTCATTTTTGGGTGAACTATCCCTTTAATATATTAAGGAGGGTATGACCTTGACATCAAAACGTTTAAAAGCCCATAGGCCTGCGTATGTTGATAAAGTGTTAGATGGGTTTGAGAATGGCATACTTGACTTGGCCTTGCTCAAATATCTCGGTCAAGAACACGAGGACACGTTTGCACAGAGTGACAAATGGCTGTACAGGAGCAGTTGAGCGGAAATTCCTTGCGTGCATATGGTTTGGGCGTGTAATACTAACTACCTGCGGGCATGTGTGCCCTCGTTTAGAATAATATGGATTTATCAACATTAGAATGAGGGTGGAAATTTTCTGTGAGAACCTTTTCTGTACACAAGACCAAATATAAGATGCTTTTAGAATCTCAGCATATGTGAGTCCTGTCAAGTGGTTTGTGCAGGGTTTTGGAATAGCACTATCCCCCAATCTCTCATCCCGCTTTGGTGCTGGGAGGTGAATTAGACTTCAAACCCATCCTGGAGAGACTTCCCAGCAGTCAGAGCCTGACACATTCATGTCCCCTCTCTCAAAATACCTTTGTTTGACTTCAATGTCACACTCAGATCAGATCTGCAGACCTTGACTTTAGCTTCTCTCCTCTTCTTTATATAGAGATTTTTTTTTTCTAGCCAGAGCAAACTTTGCCTTTCTGCTGTCAGACAAAAACAGGGTGCAATACTTCACCAGGATCTTCATCACTGCCTTGTTGGATACGGCCTACAGGAATTTGTCCTTTTTCTGTGAAGAGGACACATGACGAGGCTTTGTACATGCCCGACATGCCTCTGAAATACCACCTTTCACATTTTCTACGTTTCCAAGATGTTCTCTTTGCTTAACAGCAAGCTGTACAGTCCTTCAAAAGGGCAATTGAGAGATTTTTAACATATAAATACACCAAATAGCCATGATTCACTGCATAAAACTAGTCATCACAAAAATGAGGACCTCCAGATTGCTTAACAAGATACTGGGCTAGATAATACAACTTTTCCATTTGTATGGTATTTTTAGTCTATTTTTTTTTTTCATAATATTTTGCAATTTTTGTATTTTATAAGTTTGGCAACTGTAATTAGCACATTTCTTTGTGGAAATTAAAGTATTTTCTTACCTGATCTTATGTACACTACCGTTTTTTTTTATTTATTTTTTTTTTATTTTTTTTTAAGAAACTAATACTTTTATTCAGCAAAGACACAAACTGATCAAAGGTGACAGTAAATACATTTACATTGTAACCAAAATAAAACACTACAAAAAAATCTATTTCAAATAAATGCTGTTCTTTTGAACTTTCTATTCATCAAAGAATCCTAAAGAATAATGGTTTCAACAAAAATATGAGGCAACACAACTGTTTTCAACATTGACTATCAGAATTTTATTTCTGAAGGATCATGTGACAATGAAGACTGAGGTAATAACTGCTGAAAATTCAGCTTTGTCATCACAGGAATAAATAACATTTTAAAATATATTCAGATACAAATATTTAATATTTTTATCAAATAAATGACCATAACATGCTTTAAAAACATGCTTAAAAAAAAACAACATTTTAAAGAATCTTACCGACCCCAAACAGTAGTGAATAATAATGGGAACATTGCTAAATTCAACACTTTACATATTAATATATGCCATATTGTGTCTATTATTGTAACAATCTATCTCAGACTGCTCCTCCTCTAAACAACATGAACAATACCAACTGTGATCAATCACTTTACATGCCATTCAGATGGATTTTCCTGGGCAGTTCCTCACTATCTGCAACATGGACTAGTCAATGTTCCAGCTACTTTAATGCTCCACAAGGAGCATTTTTTACTTCAAGTAGCTTGAGCTTTTATTCTCGATTGATTAAAGTACAGCTGCACATGGTAATACCTGCACATGGCTGGCCTTCAACAACCGCAAGCTAAACGTACACACAAAAAGTAAAGAAACAGGTCCTTTCATGCTGGGCCTATTCACTTTAAATGTATAACAGTTCCAACAAGACAGGAATCGATTCTCTACTCGATATATTCTCAATCTATACCCGTTTAAACTGAATTTGAATCTATTTTAAGGCAGTTCTTCCTTTCAACAGCACACAAAAATGTCCTCTGTGGCTGAAAATGGCTGGCGGGGGACGGTACACAGATGGGTCTAATGCCATTAGAAAGATGTCGAAAGTTGGCAGAAACAGCCATGGAATGAGATGCGGCAAAACGGACGGTGGAATGAATCCACTAAACTCTTCATCTCCGTCCGTCTCCATTTCTCAGTGATTTATATTCATCCCTCAGATCCTCTGCAACCGCTGCCACGCTCAACGCGCCCACAGAAGGAATAATGTGATATTTTTAATGGACTTCCAAGACGAATGCGAGAGTGATGGTACGGATACAACAGAAGCGTTGCTGGCTTTTTTTTGCATGAATGTTTTATGGTTATTTAAACAAGTCAATTTCATGCAAATGTGACCACTGCTTGCCATGGCAGAATTTACAAACAGCAGGCGGAGGAAGGGCCAGACGAATACAGTGGAGCGCTTTAGCGCTGCTTGATTATTACAGTTGCAAATGCCTCTGCGGTACGATTGCATGCGACACGTTAACCCGCAATCTGGCGGCACTACAGAGTGTTTATTTTTCGAAGAGCAACATTACACTTCTCAATCAATCCTGTTCTCTCTCTCAAAAATGCTCCTCTCTTAACAAAATGGCTGTTTTTCTTAGCTGTCCTCAAAGCAATCTGGAGTACGCTTTGTCCCTGCACACAGAAACACAATTTTTCTCTCTCCTTCACTTTCTCGCCATCTTTCTCTTTTGTGTGTATTGAAATGTTGAGATGCAAGGTGGTCAGAGCAGGAGCCAAAGACAAAGTCATTAAACGATTATCATTTTCACATAAACAAGATTAATGGCATAATTAACCCTTTAATGGGCCTCTCGACCATTTGGTAGAGCACATTTTGTGTCCTGATATCTTTTTGAGAGCTTTTTTTTTTGCACTCATTGCAACCTCATTGAAGCATGTCTACCACTTGGGTGCTGTATGTTAGGCACAAATAGCAAACAAACAAATAAATACTAATCACTGCATTCTTGTGCTTCAGCCACAAGTACATTCTGATGCAATATAGTTTCAGAGGCTTGCTAAACAGATTGAAACCAAAAAAGTCGTTGATCGTTGAGTATTGCATTTTATATAAATATAAAAAGCATATACTACTAATTGCTATAAAAGTGTTATATTCCCTCAAATTCAGAAGCATGGTTTGCAAATTTATTTATTTAAGCTAAATGGTATAACACAGTAAGATTTATTTAAAGAGAAAAAAGTAGGAAGAATCAATAAATGACGAATAATATACTGCCACTGTGTGTACATAACATGTAATCATGTAATCCATAAAAATGTAACTAATACGATAATGAACATTTTAAAATATAATACACTCTAATTAAAAGTACTTAATCTTTGGGTAACACATTTCAAGGTGTCCTTGTTACACATTACATGTACTTACTATTATAATAACAATTATGCATAATAACATGCAACTAATAACATGCAACTAACCCTACATCAAACCCTCATCCTAACCCTAACCATATAGTAAGTACATGTAGTTAATTAATATTACTCAGTACTTAAATGTATAATTGCACAGTAACAAGGACACCTTAAAATAAAGTGTAACCAATTTTTGGAATCTGATTACGTAATCCAGATTACATGTAATTAGTTACTACCCAGCACTGGGAATAATGGCTGCTGAAAATTCAGCTTTGCCATCACATGAATAAATTATATTTTAAAATATATTGAAACTGAAAACAATTATTTTTAAATTATAATCATATTGTATTCCACAATATTACTGCATTTTTGAACAATGCAGCCTGGGTGAGCGTAAGAGGCATCTTTCAATCTTTCAAAAAAATAAATAAATAAATAAATAAATAAAAAAGGGAGAAAAAAACTTATAGGCCCTAAACATTAGTGGTATATTTTTCAAATATATATATAATATACTACATAAAACGCAAACATATTTGATAATGATAGTGGCTAATAGTAAGTTTTACTACATTAGTGTCTATGGTTACCATGGTAAATTTCAGTACGAGAACATTTTATTTTAAGTTTTATCATTAATAGAATGTAATCTAGTCCCAAAGGAACTTCAAAGAAATATTATGTATTTTGTTTGTTTTGGTTGTGCTCATTCAAGAGTTAAGAGTATATGACTATAAAAGAGAGAACTTTATATATTGGTCTCAAATGACTTTGAAGTAGCAGTTATTGTGGAAATCAATATTCACCAACATCCTTTTCCCATTGCTGTCACTAGCCTTCTCAGTGAAGCCTTTAAACCCCAACTACATTTATTTTGCCCTTATCATTGTTTTTTATTATTCTACAAAAATCAAATGCAGGATTTCAGTGTGTCATAATCAACCATGTACATTCTATGGGCTTTTTTATGGGCTGATGAGGAGAGAGACGGTGCAGTAGAAAGATGCTGAGATAGGTGGCATTTTTATGGGGTCAGAGGTGAAAGACTACAGGTCTAAGGCCTCTGCAGTCCGATTTCCTGAACCATTAAAGCAGTGTACCAGTCGGGACCCTGAGACAGAAGAACAGGAAGATGAGAATAAGGAGAGATATAAAGATATTGAGAGATGAAATAAGCGATGGAGGTGCTAGAGGTGGTGAAATGAGTTTCGGCCTACAATGACAACAGCACAACAATATAAATTTGCATGAACAATGCGAAAACTATTGTCCATTTGATCTCTCTGACTCAGGTCATTTGTTCATGGCAGTTTTTTCCTGACAGATCTTTAAACATCTTACGGTTAAATATTATCATACATGATCAAAGAAAACAAACAAACAAAAAACTGTTCATAGATATTGGAGCTACTTCACCGGCAAGAAAATTATAATAATTTGTTACAAGTCAACAGTACTGACATAAGTGGAATACCCACCCAACAATTAGTATTGGTTCGCCTTCTAGCAACTTCTAATGATTCAATTCAGAGCAAAGGCATTACATTCTCCATTTATCTTGATTGGATGCAGGAACAGAGAGAAAGACCTGTAAATCAAAGTTAACATGAAATTTTTTCTATAAAATATCACTCAGGAAACCTCCCTGACATATTTCATGGATATATGTGTCTCTGCCATAACACATCAAACACTTGCATACAGCATCAGTAACACAGAGAAAGTGAGTTTATAAATGCTCGATAGACCGTAATGAACTATAGCATGTGAATGCAAATGTTCTTTGTTCACATTTTACATCTTGTGTTGATAGTCACAGGCTTTGTATGTTAGTATAAAACTGTGGATTGCTAATGTGGAGTAGTAACATTAATATAGTGGTCAAAGATGAAATGCAAACAATTATTTTCTTACTTATTTGTATGTTTTTTTTTCTAGTTTTTCTGTACAAATATCTAATCATTCTCAATTCAAGGTATATTGAAAAGAAGAAAAAAAATGAAGTGAGTTTATGCTTATAACAAGAAAAAATGGGAAAAATGGGAAAAGAAAAATAAATTAATTCAAAGGGAAAGCAATTTTTGTCTTGTTTTAAGCAAAAACTCATTTAATTTTGATCAGTTTTTCATAAACAATACTTAAGTCATTTTGCTTCTTAAGTAAAGGTTGATTTAGGAATGTTTATATATTTTTAATGGAAAACCAAAATGGAAATGGATAATGTTAAACCAATACCAAAATATGGAGTGAAAAAAGGCTGTTATTTTTATTATTATTATTATTACTACATGTGTGTAATTTCTGGACCTCTAGTAGCACCGAATGGAACTGCAAAAATACTGATTATTTTCAAATATGTTTCCAATTCCTTTTGTTTAAATATGACAGAATATGAATTTTGGGTAAACTGTTCTAAAATAAATACACACTTCACCTTTAAGGAACAAAGGTTGCACAAAGGTTGTCTCTTCAAATCTTAGTATGCTCTTACCGTTGTGGCCTCCAGTAAAGCACTTTATTACAGGTTGCTCCTTTTTAAAAAAATGCACCTTAAAACGCCTCAGCTACAAGATAAACAACAAACCCCTTGGACCCTTGTGAAAACATCTAGTTCAGCCTAAGTGGACTTCTCTGAAGAAAACATGTGCACATTTTAAACGGCTCTCTCTGGAATATCAAGCCGCATTCCCATGTGAAACGTCTAGGGATGTAATTGATAATTCATCTGTTGTTGAATGCCGACTAGTGTCACTGTAAAGTGTTTGTGGGGTTCTCGAAACATTCTTAAATGGAATCCAGCCATATAAATCTCTCCGTTTCAGGCCGCATCACTCTCAGACGCTGACAGCACAACTCTCGCAGGCCTCCCACAGTGGGGTTTGAAACATCGTCGCTGAGATTTATTCCCATATTGTGCTCGATCAGTCAAGCCCAATCAAGTAGGTTCTATTTGTACTCAGGCACGTCAAAGCCGCTCATTGTGCTTTATGGAAATTGCAGGTGCTAAAGTGCGGTGCTGATTATTACCTAAAACAATAAGTTTTATGGCTGGTTTGGGAGCTGGCGAGACACAGTCACATTTTTCTTGTCTCCTACACACTGTCAATATAGAAAGAAAAGACTGTTTCATTCGCAAACAAAGACTGTCATTTGGAGACTCGCACCTTCAGAGACCATTATACTGTACGTGAACAGTGATTTCTTCTTTATTGGATCATCTGTTGGCAAATACTGATCACCTGCCTCTGGGTAATTACATGGTACCCCTCTCAATTTTCTGTGAACAGTAATTTCCATAAATTAGTCCCGTGACTTCATGAATTTATTTGATTACATATTCTGTCTCAATGCCTGGCGGTCCATGAATTTGAAAGTCTAATTAAAATGTTTTAGCATAAATATATTCACATATCATATCACAATCGCAAAGTTTAAACTTGGTATTAACATCAGCCTTAGGTGAGCTGAGCATGTAGTCAGCGCTAAATCCACATGTAGCCTAAATAGTACTAAACATGAAACTCTATGACCACATGACGCCCACTCATTTTTAAACTTTTCCAACAATGAGTGACTTTAAAACGAATATATATGTACATGCACACAGTCATAAATTATATTATATATTAGTCCTGTGGTAGAATTCTACTGTGGTAAAACCAACTAGGAGGAATTGTGAAGCGCTAGTAATAAAAATCAAAAGTACTCGACACTCTACAAATAGGACTAAATTGATGAAAATAGCCAATGGTCAACTGGGCATACAGAGTATCATTAACCTTGAGAAAGAGTACCAAAGTGTTTTGTTTTGTTTGTTTGTTTGTTTTTTTATGTTTTTTTTTTTTTACTTTTTAAATTTAGGAAAAGCAGCTGAAAACCAGTGTTTGAATATTGTGCACATGAAGGAAAATTAAACGAAAATTGATAATAATGATAAACAAAATAGTGATAAATAATAATAAAATGTAACTTTATATTATATAATTATAGGGTAACACTTTCTATGAAGCCCGTATTTATAATACATTATGAGGGTATTCTTAAGGCATTATAATGAATGCATAATGCATTATAAAAAAAAACCTTATAATGTGTTATAAAATTTCATGAATAATCATAACAACAATTATAATACATTATAGTACTTACATATTTGTAGTTATAACTTTTAACAGTATGATTATTTATAACACACAATAAACACCATATTAAATCTACTTCATTTATAATGGGCTATATCATAGCTTGACATTGTTTATTTAAGATCTGCACAGTACCTTACTACATCTCTTGAGTGAAATGTTTATATATAAAACTAATTGTATTAGTAGACTTAGGTAGGTAGAATGTTCACATACTTGCAAAGTATCCTATACTCAGCATGTCTGTTGAGGAACCATCAAAATAAAGTGTTAGCATACAGTATATTCAGCAGACACACTACTAATACTCTCATGACTGCTAGTTGACATGTAGTTGCAGAGCTACTTATCAACAGCTGTCTAAAAGGTGCCATCAAAATAATCAAACTGATATTATAAAAAAAAAAAAAAAATGTTCAAAGCAAATGTGTCATATTACACATTCATCTGATCTGATATCTGATCTTATGGCTGTTTGAGAAAAAAATATATATTATTGTTATTATTATTACTTATAAGTGGTCTTTGTCTGCTTTAAGTAAAGTAACATAAGTAACGTGGCAAGATATGAGACTTATAATACATTATAACTATAAGAAATATAATCCATTGTAACTAAAGCGGATGGATCGTGTTCATTGTGTGTTATAAATCATCATACTCTTAACCATTAATTATAAAAGCTATAACCACAAATAAGTAACTATTATAATACATTAAAACTGTTCTTATGAATATTCATGAGATGATACAACAACATATTATAAAGTTATTTATAATGCATTGTGCATTCATTATAATGCCTTAAGAATACCTTTATAATGTATTATAAATACGGGCTTCATAGGATGTATTACCGATTTATTTATTTTATTTTTTTTTTGAGGGGGGGCTACTTTTCTTTTAAACTTTCTTTCAATTATATATATAGCCCCATATATATATATTAGTGATGTCAAAACATTAATCGCAATTAATCGCATCCAAAATAAAAGTTTTTGTTTACATAATATATCTGTGTGTACTGTGTCTATTTATTATGTATATACTGTAAATACACACACATACAGTATATATTTCGAAAATATTTAAATGTATATATTTATATTCGTATAATTTATATCATATATAAATATATTTAAAATATAAACATAACTTATATTTTTTAAATATATACATGCATGTGTGTGTGCATCTATATTTAAATATACAGTACACAGCACACATATATATACATATATATACATACATACATACAGGGTGCGATTTGCCGGGGGGGATGGGGGGGGGGGGGATTTCCCCTCCTCTGGTTTATGGGTCCCTCCCCGGTGGGGATAAAAACATCCCGCGATCTCGCTCCGAGGCCCCGATCTAACTCAAATGATTCGCGATGCGCGCTTTGAAGTCCCGTTCTGAATAAAATGATTGGCGATACGTGATCCGATTGGAGCACTTTGAAACAGTGAATCATTTTGCGAAGCAGTGGTTTAACTGATTCGGAGTTTCAAAAAGCTCCGTTGATACTGAGTTCTTTGCTCGCTTTCTCTATATAATTTATTTGTTGCTTGAATAACTGTGGAAATGAAATCATTACAATTAATAGTCCTAACTTACAATGTTTTTAATAGATTGTGATCAAGTTAAATACAGTTTCCGTCGTATTAAAAACATTTCATGACATGACATCCATTATATGGTACTTGCCTAAAAAGACGGGTTTAGGATGTGCGTTATTAACAGATTACTAACAGTAGGTCACTTAGGCTATAGCCTTCCACCTATGGAGAGAGAAAAAAGTTTTCAAAAGCATCCCCCCTCTGCTTTTTTCACAAATCGCACCCTGAATACATACATACATACATACATACACACACACACACACACACACCACAGGAATAGGGTGAACTATTTCTTTAACAAAAACTTCTTGGCTATTTCTTTTTTAAACCACGCAACATTGTTTTTCTGCAATGTGGTCTTCAATCTTCAGCAAGTTGAGGCTTTCAAAGCAAGAGAGGCATGAAAAAGAGTGGAGGGTGAAAGCTTCAGTTAGGCCCTGGTCATGGGGCCCCATTTCCGTCCCTCCAGAGAGAGCCAGGGAGCAAAGGAGCAGAAAATCGATGGCTAAAAGACATCCATGTTTGACTGAATCCAGCTTGCCTGTTTCTCTCACGCCGGGGGGTCACTGCTTCATCAGTATTGTAGTTATCGGGGTTTGCGAGATTAAAAAAAAGCACATCGATGAGATCTTCTCACGGTCGAATGAATGGCGGCGGCATGGACGCTGAGTCCGGAGATTATCACAATGTCCCTGTCGAGAAGGCAAACCTACAGCCCCGACGAATCCTGCCTCTGTTTACGCCTGGGATATTCATTATATAAAACCTCAATATAGTCACCATAAAAAACATGCTTGGTGTGAAAAGCAGCTCAGACTTTAGAGGTACTGTAAAGGCAACAGTATCTCTCAGCGTGGGGGAAGATCCCTTGGAGGGCATCCAGAGACACTGCATCAGAGAGATAAAGCAGACACAAGTCTGCTGTGGATGATAGGGTAATGAACACAGCCTTGTTTAAGGAAGGGCTTGAAATTGAGGTGAGCTTTCAGACACCTTGACAGCAAAAAGCATGTTGTTAATTGTGGATTTCGAGCAGCCTGAATCCAGTCCCTCAGAGAGTTTCCGTGTGGAACGAAGGCCAAGTACTGATCTGGCGTGCTGCTGCACAAACATCAAAACTCACTTTGTGTCACACCTGCTAGGGCAAGTGAACTAAGAAAATTCATACCATAAAACTTTGTATTAATTATTATTACAATAATAAATGTTCAAAAATGTTTCAGTTTTGTTAACATTTTAAAGGGGACATCGAATGCCCGTTTTCCACAAGTTGATATGATTCTGTAGGGTCTTCATGAAACGTCTGCAACATACTTTGGTTAAAATTCTTCAATGGTCATGTAAAACAACACCATTTTTACTAAAACAGCTCTGTTCACAGTGACCTGTTTTGGTGCATGTCTCTTTAAAGCTACAGTCGCATATTCGCAATCTCTCTTCATTATAGGATTTCAAAACCCAGCTGAAAACATATCTTTCCACTTTGTGTTATTCTAATCTTCCTGTCTCCTGATCTGTATGAGTTTTTCAATTACGTATGCCTTTATTTTGCTGTCATGTGAATGTGGAATTACTGTATTGAATTTGCAATTATTGTAAAGTGACCTTGAGTTTGTAGAAATAAAACTTTATTATTATTATTATTATTATTATTACAGTCACTCCACCACTCACTACTGTTTTTTTGTGTATTTGGTGGCGCATTACCATCAAAAACAAAACTGATTCACTGTCCTCATGAATGAAGAATCTTACGTTCACTTTTACATCCAACTACAAAACACCTGCATTGTTTATGAGACATTGTTGTCGCTAAATCTGCTCGAACATGGAGAAAATGATGTGTACAATTGGCTAAGGCCATAAATATGCAAATACGGGACAGTCCATCAGCGCTTGTAGGCGGGGCCTAAGCAGTATGACATCATACTGCTCAGAAAATCAAAACAGACTGATAATCAAGACTGAAAGGAATAAATAAATAGAAGTTTTTTCCCGTTATGACAATGGGATTATTTAGCTGTTCGTACTTCGTTCCTTGAAATGAATTAACTTCTCTCTGTAAAACTCTTTCAGTCACAACAACGCAAAATGATTTTGTTGCTTATGTTTTCATTTTCGTTGCTTAATGTGAGCAATATTATATCTTTACTATTGCTCTTACAATTTGATTTATGCTGCAGTTCTTAATAAAGTTTCGGGCCACTGGCAGTGTTTTATTTACTTGCCAAAGCCAATTTTTACTTATATTTGGCAAATGTTTTCTCTCTTTCTCTGTCTCTCTCTCGCTCTCTGTATCCATCTATCCATCCATCCATCCATCCATCCCTCATCCATCCATCTCTGAATTTTCTTTTAAGCTGATGCATAATGAATTCAGGTCTATTTAGAGGCATGTGCGACCAGACAAATTAAAATAATTGTGTAAAGTAAAGATCTCTGCTCATTTAATAATTAACAAGTCACATAATCACAATGAGGAATTATCGGAAGTTTGCTCAAACCAAATTCTGTACCCAGGCCAATTAGAGCATATGCCACAGCCTGCCGGATGAGTTCCTTGCTCAAAGTCACAGGAAGTGCATTTGCATCTACTTAAGGCAATCAATATGCAGGGTCAGGATAATGTGAATACAGGGCTAATGTAAAGCAAGCCCATACACGCTTCAGACGATAACCATGACCCTAATGGGTTTCATCTCTACACTGCTCGTTGTAATCACTTAAACAAACAACATCTGTAATTACTGTCTGATCTTATTTGAACATGAGCCAAATTACTCTTCAATTACAAATTCAATGAGCTCCTCATGTCATTTGGGAGCAGTACCTCAGTTTGTCGGCCTAATCTCCAAAGTTGGTGTGTTCGGGGAAAAGCAGATTTGTAAAAGGTTCAACAAATGTCAAGACAGATATTTATCAAGAGAAGAGGACTGAAAGGTGCTGCAAATATTAAAGCAGGAATAAACCATCAGCTCGCTTCCTGAAATGAGGAAGGAAATAAACAGCCATCGATCATAACATTCGCTTCATTTCGAACCCTGCCAACAGGTGCCCCAGAGGGGGAACTCTTTCCTTATTATGAGGATGTGTCAGACCAGATCGTCCAACGGGACTCGGTTATATCAGGTGATGTGGCAGACAGAAACGCACTCTCTCGCCTCCTGTATATATGTAAAGCTTTAAACAGAACACGTCTCTCACTAAACTCAAGGGCTTTTCATTTATTAAAAACAGCAGTTCTAATGCAGCACTGCTAATTGTACTGTTGACACAATCTTCAGGGTAATTTGATAAAGAAAACTAGAACAATACCATAAAAAGGTATGAATATAAATATCAACAGTCAACAAAGCAGAATGACTGGGGGGAAATGATTTAGGAAATGGGAAATGGATCAATGACATTTAAGAGTGCCTTGTCATAAAAAAGGTCAAATTATTTCATATTTTAAGAGACTTATTGATCAAGACAAAGTCATGAAGGTCCTCGCTATGATATAATTTCCTGTTTTATGTTTTTCTTTTTCTGCTTGACATTACTTTGATTTTGCAGACAATATCGTCTTAAGAGTTTCTTTTCCAGATTTTTTAACCCAATAAATTTCATTTTTATGTATTTTTGAATAAAGTAGTACGGCAAAAAAATGAGCATCATGTCACTGACCACTGTGGGTTATAAAATTAGCAAAGACCCAGATTATGTAAATAAAACCTGTGTTTGGAAATTAACCAAAAAAGTGGGGGGAAAATGCACATTAGAACTGCACGTTAGAAAGGACAGTAACAATTTAACAGTTAATTTAGCTACATTCAATATAACAATACACATACAATATACTCCAATGAGTAAAAGTTGGATAATATCCAACACACAGTTTTAGCACAGATTAATCACATAAAACCAACTCTCCAAACACGCAATGTAAAGATTAGAGAGATTTTCACAGATTAAATGGCGCAAAACAAACTAAAAACAGATGGTGAAGGCGGGAAGTTCAGCAGGGTGCTCCGCATTACAGTGTGGAAAATCCTGTTGTTTGGAATCACGTTCTTACATTTACAAACATTTAACAGATGCCAACTGAGAATGAGCATGATCAAACGTAAGGTATCCACACACAATGAAAAACTCCGCTGCCAGTTCACGAAGCAAAGCATGCTGGAATAATGCATATAGTTGTGTCGTGGCAGGAAAATGGAGGATTTTTTCAACAGCTGGCAATAGCGGCGGACCAGGTGTTTTCAGCTAGTTCAAATTTGCTCAGACATACTTCCATGGCCAAGAGGCTTGCTATCTGCAGGTGACTAATTAAATACATAGCCAACAGTGTAGACAAGGCCAGCACATTGGAAGGTATCTGAGAAATTGGAGGTGGGATGTCCATGATCAGACAAAAACACAAAAAAGCCTTTGGTTCTAAATGGCAAATGACAAATGCTATAGAAATCTACAGATGAATATAAAGCAACATGGTTCTCCTTTGTTTTCTCAAGCTCAGGGATTCACATACCTCTACAGTTTACGAGAGAATTACTGCACCCCTGAGTCTGATACATATCAGTGTTATTGATTAATCATTATCTTTATATTTACAGCGGTTTGATCCATATTAGACTGTCAAGATCAACTAATTGGGTTTAATTTATTCTGACCTTTGCTGAACGATAATTAAGTGGCTAAACATAGCCATTACTGTAATGTGCCTGGGATGTCAATGATTTTCTATGAGACTATATCAGTGGAGGGGTGATAGTCTGTTGTGGGGTCATTTATTTTGGTAAAATCAACGTGTAAACAGGAAATTGATGAACAATTCCATATTTACTTATTGCTCATTCAAATACAGTACACACTAATCCTTCTTCTTTCATAAAAAAAAGACTGAATTACACTTTGAAAAATATGCAACATACACAGTATGATGTGATTCACCACCTATTATGAAGGATCAAATGGTCCTGATTAGATTATTCACCAGAAAAAGGAGGGAAATTATCTGTGAGGGTATTTTTGCATGTAACAAGTCATAATTATGTTCATCAATATAATTACCCTATGCTTTCTCGACGTTGGTGGCCTGCTGTACCCCAGCATTACAGCTACTCTTCCCCAGCTGGGCAGAAAATAGCCGTGTGGGCAGAAGTATTGTTAAAAGACAACAAAGGATGTGTACAGAGAGGGACTATTCTTTCCTTTGTGCCAATACAGCACCGGCTAAACGAAAGGATGGTGGTTCCTTGTGGATTGTTGGACAAAAGCAAATGACACGACGACAAGTGACTTTCATGAGTTTTCTGTCAATAGCCAGGATTTAGATTCAGCAGAGGTGCTGGAGGTAAAGTGTGGGGGAAAATACTACAGGAAATACTGTGTTGTACTGACACCTAAATGGATAATAGCAATGGGCAGATAACAGTACGGCTTTACTACTTCTACTCAGGAAGAAAACATAAATCACAATGGTTACACGATCATCTTCAATATTCAGCTCCTCCTCTAACATGCTAAAATAGTATGTTGTGAATGTTTTCTCTGGTGGCAACAAGCTACAGTATTGGAGAAACCCATCGGTTTCCATTCATTCAGGACCTCAATTTGTAAGCAATGTGAAATCTGCCATCTTTCGCTGTAATGGAATTTTTTTTTTTTGCAAGTACAAGAAATAAAATTGTGAATTGCTACATATAAAGCCTCACTTCTGGATACAAATCTGCAATTACTAAAAAACAAATCTCTAAATATGAGATCTATCTAGCTGTCTGTCTGTCTGTCCAATGCTATCTCGCGGCAATTCGTACATATTTTACAAGGTGGTTAATTCGTACGAATTCGTACGACCTCACTCGTACGATTTAGTACGATTTGTCTAAACCCCAGTGACGGGTAGGTTTAGGGGCGGGGTTAGGTGTAGGTCATTCGTACAAATTCATACGAATTGGCAACTCATAAAATACGTACAATTTAGCAAAAATCGTATGAATTTGTACGAGTGAGGTCGTACGAATTCGTACGAATTAGCCACCTCGTAAAATATGTACGTATTGCCGTGAGATCGGGCTGGTCTGTCTGTCATTCAAACGCAAGTAAGGATTCCACTAAACTATAATGAAATATAAGTCATCATGTTGCTTGCTTTTGCCAGATGAATGCTGAAATAATATTGAATGGCTGCCAATTAAGAAAGGTGCTTTTTCTACCTTTAAAAGGTAAAGGGGTTATGCCAAACAGCCATGATAAAAAAAAATGGTGTAGAATTTACTTTGAAATTATTTTCACTCAGAAATTGCTAGCAAATGTCATAAATAATAACAGAAACTCCAAGTGAATTAAACGTGAAAATTTGAAGTATAAGACTGAAATACTATTTTCTTGTAACTCTGATAATCTTTTTTGTTTTTAATTTACAACTTATAAAACTTACAATTTATTATAGTGAGCTTAAACTTTAACCTTTGGTGTTTGGTAAAGAATTCATCCTTAAAGAGATGATACAATCTGCATTTTTATAAAGTGACTCAAAAGCAATGCATATTCAAAAGGTTTAATTCTAAAATGGTGTGTCTTACATGCAGAAATAGGAGCTTGGTATTCTCCTTGGTACTTGTTTCATAAAACAAAGATTTGGCACTGCGATAATAACTTACTTATGGCAAGTTCAGTTTAATATTCAAATTCTTGTAAATGTTTATTTGAAGAAGCACCAGGCCCTGACTGCTCACAAGCAATGAATTTCAATATGTGTGTGTGTGTATCTCTATATGAAACATGCAGGCACTTTTTCTCCTTCCTCCTGTGCTCTAGGATTCATAAATCAGTGCAGTGACATGAAACTGCACTTTTATTTTTCTTCTTATGGCTGTCATCATTACCATTCTAAGCTAAGGCACACTGCTCCCACTCCTACATCGTTTATCACCCGTCTGCTTTTCTCTCTATTGCTTTTTGTCTCTTTATCTCCTCTTCTGCCTCTTTTTCCTGCACAGGAAGTTATGTCACACTGAAAATGTGCCCATGAAAAGCCTTAACTGTTTTAGTCACATTAAATGTATCTTTAAAAGGAATAGTTCACCTAAAAATAAAAAAAAATCTGTCATCATTTATTCACCCTCATGTTGTTTCAAAGCTGTATGGGTTTCATTCTGTAAGACTGCAGAGAAATTATGAAGACTGTGCTCATCCTTCTTTTCCACGCAATTACAGTATAATGGAGGACTGAATCTTTCAAGCTTCAGAAATATCATGGTCATTATGGCTTGTGTGCTATGATACAATATAAAATATAAAAGTCTTCTGAAGCCATTCAATATTTTTATGTAAGAAAATTGATTTCTCCTCAGCGCGCTCATGAGAGAGGTAGTGATGTATGATTAATAAAGGAATTGCTGTTTTGATTTTGGATCTTTTCAGTTGATTCAGTTCAAAGATTCAGCATTTAAATACCTGATTCGCAAATGAATCAGACTAACTCAAAACTGAATTTAACTCACTGACTCGATTCAGTCATGAAGATTTGAAAAATGGGTCAATAAATTTTATTTTATTTTTAGCTTGAACGCTTCAATCCCCATTCATTGCATTTGTATGAAAAATACTTCTGAAGAGAGAGAGCCATAGAGGTTTGAAATGATATGAAGGAGAGTAAATAATGAACAGAATATTCATTTTTTTGGTTGAACTCTCCCTTTAACCACCCACTTCATATTTCCCCCTGTGAAATACACAATCACAGTAAAAGAACACTTTATGAAGTAACAGCAATTAAAGTCTATAAAGCCATATATTTTCAGTGCCACGAAAACATCTGCTTCCATTTAAAGCTGTGGTAGATCAGAAAATAATAGTCTTTAACAGTAGACAAGATGTGACTGTGTGTTGATGGTACACTCAAAGAGTTCCTCCTCTTACTCATAATTACTCAACTAATAGCAGTCCAGAATCTTTACGGCATCTTTGATGCTTTTGCGAGGCCTTTCATCCACATGAGATGCTGAGTTGAGGAAGTCCTGTTTTAGGTATGACTCATTCCAGCTCCAAAGCAATGGCTCCTTTTATCTGCCAGATCTGACTACTGGTTTCGCAGCGTCGTCCATGCCAGGCCCCAGACTTGGAATAACACAAAAATCATCCCTTTGAGAATTCGCCAGCTAGCACACCACCTCACTCGTTAATTACTTAATTAAACTAATGAGTTGGCGAGAAGCGCAAGAGCTTCAAAACAGAGTGTCATCTCGACACAGCGAGTCGAAGTCTCCCTACTATTGCTAATCTCTGCGGACCGCTCCGATCATTAGAACCACAAAAAGAACGGGACTCATCAGAAAGATGCCTCGTGCCAAAACAAAAAGAGAGGCAAGAAATAATTTGTGCTGAAAATTGTTGAATTCATTTATTATTGCGGCTTTTGTGAGGCAGGCATTTCGCTTTGGGTTCAATTTACTCTTACTGTGACTAATCCCTATTTGTCGTCTTGCCGGAAAAGGATCTAAGCTTTACTCCAACATCATAGACACAAAGGGAATACATGTTCAACGACAACCGCCTTCTGATGTGAACGTCTACATATTTATGGAAATATGCCATGGAAGATGGATTCGGGTGAATTCGGATACTGTCTCACGAAGGAAAACTAGATAGCTATATCTAGTGGACTTTGTACTCCGCCACTCCATAAATAAACATAATGTACAGTAATTAGTCTGTAAATAACACAGGCACTTTCAAGCGTCTCCGCTCAGCGGTCTTCGATGTCTACCTGAAGCCGCAACAGCGCGGAATACTGTCAAAATATTATACAGAGGATTAAGTACAAGGTAGCATTTTGAGACTACAAAGAAAACACTATTATTTGTCAAACAGCGGGTATACAAAAATACCGTACACCAGGGCAGAATAACGCTTTAGAAAGCTAAGTGCTATCAGATGGAGACTGTGGTTTCTATTGCTATGGCCACGAAAAGGGCATTTTAAAAACAAAAGTTTTTTCTTTCAGTTAAAAGAATAGTGGGGGGAAAAATGAAAAGTTTGTCATCTTTTACTTATCTTCAGGTCATTCCAAACCTAGGACTTTCTTCAGTAAATAAGTAAAGTCCCTGGAACTTATGCAATACCATTCAAAAATTTGAGGTTGGTAAGATTGTTTTCATGTTTTTGGAAGAAGTCTATTATGCTGGACAACACTGCATATATTTGATCAATATTCAGTAAAATAATATTGTGATTGTATATATGGGTAGTATATAGGGGTGGGCAATATGACCAAAATCTTATATCACGATATGAGTCATTTTATTTCACAGTAACGATATATATCACAGTATAGTTTTTTGTTTGTTTGTTTCTTGCTTTAAAATAAGGTCTTTATGATATCAACATTTTTGATACCATAGAAATTCTTGTCACCAGTGTCAATATCACAAAAAAAAAAAAATTACACTAGCCTAAATAAAATAAATAAATAAATAAATAAAAAACTCAAGCTCACTGAAGACAAGCAAACAGTCAGCGATTAAATAGGAATGAGAAACTAATTACAAAGCAATAGAACAAAAAACCTATAGTATAACAAATAAATAAGAAATGCTACATACATTGTATAAAGTAGTTGAAAGTATAAAAACACTGCATATTCTCGACTGTGTAAATTAACTATATTTTTCATCTTGTTAAAGTTACCAAAGTGATTTTGTCATGAGAGAGAGATTTTCTCTCTTTTACTGTATAATTAACATGAATGACAGACAACAGGAATTTTAGACTGCAGTCATTTTAAGAGCCGCCCAGATCAAATATACTGTTGCATGTTTTTTTTTCTCAGCTGCTCAGTTGCTTTCACTTAAGACCTACTGTGTTTACAAGGATACTTGCAAAGATGGGCATTTTGACACATAAAAATGTGTGTATTTAACCATTTAAGGCCTATAAAGCGACAACAAAAACTATAACCCATGTTCTATGAGCACTGCTGATTGCATTTCAACTGTTAAAAATCACTTGTTTTTAAATCGCAATAATTGAAAACGTGCAAATGATATGTTTTCGTGACCACGTAGCACGGCGATGTCATGTGACTGTGTAACCATACAAAATCTCTACCCGTTGCCTAATTTCTACTGGTTAATCGTGTCTACCGGTATATCGCCCACCCCTAGAAGTACAGTATAGTGTATATTCAGACTTGTTGATGTTATTTTGAGTAATTTAGCCTTTTTCTCCAAACGATTTTCTTTGTCTTTGTTCTGTTTTTGTTTTTTTTTGTTCTGAAATATATTTATATAATTAAATAATTTCAGTCTAGTTTCTGCCATTTATAAGGTGTGAATTTAATGCACTAAAGCCAGTCTACAGCGGGTGCTGGAGATTTTGAATCTATCAGCAAACTTTGGACCTTGATGTGAATGAGAAGGAAGTGATTCTGCAGCAAAAGTTCTAAAATGGAGCTCCATTCCACTGGAGAGCTGTTTTCTTGGCAAATGTGCCCCTACAGTGTCCTTACATTGACAAACTACAGCAGTTCTGTCATGACAATCAGTGTGTGTCTTATTTTCTGTCTGCTGCCTGTGTGAACCCACAATCAACTTTTGCATGTGATCACGGCATCTGTCTGCCGTAACTGTGAATCAGTGTAAACATATTAACTTTGTGTCTCTCTGTACACAGACAGCAAATTCTACACACTCTTAGAGAGGGGAAAAAAAGTTACAAAAGCTGTCACTGGGGCAGTACCTTTGCAAAAGGTACATCTTTGTACCATATTTACCACTAAATTGTAATTATTGTTACCTTAAAGGTACATATTAGACTCTAAAATTTACATATTAGTTCCTAAATTGTACATATTTCTGTCAGGACCACTATCGTCAAATTGATAGATACTTAGCATAAAGTTTTGGTTTGGCGGTATGGTTCTGTTCTGGGCAAAAAACTCCCTGCCCATCCATGCAGCCCGTCATGAATGAGCAGGGAGAGCAGCAATAATAATAACCCCCCAAGGGTTAACAGAACAGAACAAAGCAGATATCATTAATGTACTTAATGATATTTAAGTGTAACATTCAAGAAAGAAGTCTGATTCAGCAAGGAAAATCAGAAAGCCAAGTCCTGACTGTGCGAAAGGAGGAGCTGGGGACGGAGGAGGGTGATTTGCTCCTGAGCAAGTGGGAAAAGCTGCTGATTAATACTAGATAGAGCTTATATAGGAATGCCGCAATAGGTGTCGTGTTCCTATAGGTAGATGTGATCAGCTGAGAATCAGCTGATGCAAGCTTGAGTCACGTGACCTGCCAGAACTAACGCTAACGCTCTATTAGTAGCCTACCTTTTGAAAGGGTCCTGCCCCAGTGAGAGATTTTGTACCATTTTTCTGAGAGTGTGCAGAGTAAATTTAACCAGGGGCTCAGACTGTGCTAGCTAAAAAGTGCAGCATAGACCTTAGTCAGGTAGCACTATATTTAATTTTTGACAGGAATGAAAATGAGGCTGTGATGGATTGAAGTACAGTGTGTTCAATGGATTGTACTGTTGTATAACAACAGACTGTTCAGCTGATAAAACGTCTTTCTGAAAAAAAAACTATTAAATTCAATATGGCGTTTTTAAGTGAAGTTTTGTAGGTTGACAAAATGATGACCAAATTATAATTTTTGTAGACACTGTCCCTTTAATTTTTTCAGTTTTGTCTATAGTTTTTGATTAGTTTGTCTGATGCCATCATTGTGGAATGTAAATTATTTCTCACAGAAGGCACACGAGCAGAATAAAGCAACATCTCACACTCACCCCAGTCTCCACCCTCTGGCCTAGCAGTCCATGTCATTAATAATGGGAATGATTATACATCTCCCGGGGGGTCTTAGCCCACACGCACGCACACATATGCAGACGCGCAGACCCCCCTGTGGGCTCTTTAACGAGCACCTCACTCTCTGCCTCATCACACCCCCATTAGTCGGCCCCTGGCCACAACACATGCAAAGCAGGATTAAAAAAATAATAAAAGAAAGGAAAGAAAATGAACATTTCTCAGTTGCGAAAAATTGAACCTTCACATTTTCTCACTATTTATAGGTGTTTCATTCTCAACTACCAGAGTTTCTAGTGATTAAACAAGCAAACAATCTAACAAATACATTTGCTTCAAAGAGTCGGTTGAGAACCTTCAGCCTGTAAGTCTAATCTAGATCACAAAATAAGTCTTACATTGTGACACGCTGTTAATGAGATGAGGTCACAGTAAATGACTGGCTCATTTTGCAAGCTATTCAACTACAAAAGCATTTATTTCAGCCAGCAGAATTTTCAAGTTAATATTATTTCCATCTGGAAAGGAGGAATGAATGTATTTTTAATGGAATTTTAAGCATGACCTCGATCTTTCAACTATTGTACTGTTAACCACAAATATATATACATATATTTTATATTCCAAGTAATATCAATCAAACTGCAGTTGGGTTGTTTTGATTAAGTAATAAGAACTTAAACAAATACAGGTAACTTACAAAATTAAAGTTCATTGCAAGTATGTTTTAAATATTAAAAGTTTGTTTTATAGCAAAAGCAAATAACTCCAATAGTCGTTTTTGGGCAAAATCAGATAACTCCACATTTCAAGTTTCAGAGTTACAAAAAAGAAAGAAAAAAAAAACACTCATTATATCTTTGTAATCTCCTATATATATAACACACACACACACACACACACATGCATGTACATATTTAAGAAAAATATGCTATGTTTATATATTAAATATATTTATATATAATAAAAACAAAACAAAAACAAAATTGCTTCAGGTTTTCAAAGTCATAACCTCATGACCCACAGCAGAATTGGTAAAATAGCTTCGGCACATGCCACAAATAGAAAGAGAAAGAAAACAGCCAGACACCAAACGAAACCGGAGCAGAGGAGGAACAGAACTCAGCGGTGCTTTACATTTCATCTCACTTTTTCCCCTCTATCTTCCTGACCCGGGGCACTGTTGAAAATCACACTTGAAAACGCTGCAGGCTTTTACACCCCTGCACCCAAAGCCACCGGAGAGATTCAGGGAAGGGGGCGGCTGGCGAATGCGGCTATAATACAAAGGGAGACCCACTAATGCATCATATAAATAATATGAATAATGAAATATGATAAAAAGCCACAGTCAGACGAGCAGTACAGCGGTAGTCTCTCAGTGCCTGCTGCATATTTATTCTGGCCTCATCCTGAGCACACATACAGCGCCCAAGGACTAAAGAGATGTTTCATTTGGATGAACGTTCATCATCTAACACTCATTTTCTGTCTCTGTAAACAGCAATGAGGGTGTGGTTTTTCAAGAGGAAACGGAAAACAGAGAAAAATGAATGTGTATTTGTTCCCTTCTTCAGCACCATTACTACTATCCATGATGGATTACGCTTTCCGTCGGCTCCGGTAAGGTAGCTTCTGCATTTTAGCACAGTACATTTTAAATCAACCTAATTACCATGTACGATATGGAGATTTTAGTACATTTTCAACCATTAAATCATATTTCACAAAGCATAAAACAGTTGGGTGGGCCGAGCGCTGGAGTCTCCATTTAATGCACCTGGAAATAACTGTGTGCCTTTGCCTCAGGCAATAAACCCTTGTGCAAAACCCCCTGGGGTTGCTTCATTGCTTATATATAGACTTGTACCACATGGGGCTGTTTCTCAACCTGCATCCATTTGTACTCTGTGTGACACAGGTAGCAAATGCCTAAAATAGCCAAACTACAAACTCTGACCATCACGTTCCAGGCTTTAAATCACATGGTCTGCCCCTGAAAACAGATCCTGTCTGAATATTTTTAGTGCTATAATAGTCCATACATGCTTGAAGATGTTACCTCTGGTGACCACCATCTGTCTCAATCTGAACTCAACAACTGCATCAAACAAGCTATATCCACTCCAGTTTGCCTAACCAGAAGTGTTTCCAGCTGGTTTCATCCTATTATGAGCATCTCGTGGGAAGATGAGGTCCCATATAGCAAATGCTCTCTTGCTACCCTGTTAGAAATGAACACATAGCCAAGGTGCAACAGAGAGGCAATATACAAAGAATAGAGGATAGACATATTATATAGCCACAGATCTACATTTTAGCAGTATGTACTTATGTCGATTAAAAAACTGTATGCTGCTATTTTCTTTGCTGAACTGAAAAGCAAAGATTTAAAGAAACATTAGTGACTAGGGAACAAAACATCATAAAAATACCATAACCACAGTTCATAGTATTGATTTTGAATGCTAGGCATATGATTATGCCTTGCGTGGGACCCTCTTATACAATGTGAGATAAATATTAAATGTGTTGTTTTCAGAATTAAAGACTGAAACCAAAGCAAATGAATATAATATTACGCAGAAAGTATTTACTTCAGTTGACAGTGATCTTTCTTTCCCCACTCATTACTAAAAAATGCTTAAGAAGTGAAAATTATATTTTGATTTTGTTTATTAAATAGGGTTTTCAGTTTTTATTAACTACTCTAAAGACTAGGGCTGTCAACATTATGAAATATTTGTGATTAATCTCATGATTTTTGATCACTCTTCTGACTAGTCAAAAAACCAAAACATTAATTTCAAAAGCAAGAAAAGTTTTTAAAATGATTGTATTAAACATCCTTAATACGTTAAATTCACAAGTTAACTCTGAATGCACTAAAAACACATCCAAAAAAATCCAAGGAGTGCCAAACACCCACTGTGTTTAAAAACCACAGGACTGATGTGCTACATCTGAAGTCTTCTGAAGCCTTATGATAACTTTGTGTGGAACGGACTAAAATTTTAGTAAATTCACAAATGGAAGAAGAGCCAATGCAATTTTGCAATCAGTGGTGTCAGTGCAGTTTTGAAAATCAGACATGAGCTTCAGCAAACATCGTATATTTCAGTCAGTGTCTCACTCATACAGACTTCAAATATAGTGCTTGAGTTGTACTGGACTACTTTTAAGGTGTTTGTATGCACTTCTTGGAGTTTGACAGCCTTTTATCACCATGAACAGTTTCTACAGAAAAAAATAACAGTATACAAGTTTGGAATGTCATGAGGGAGAGCACATACAATTCATTTTTGAGTGAATTATCTCTTTAAAATTCGAACTTCAGATAAATGACAGCAAGCATCACATCAAAAGCCACGAAACAGCATCTGCGAAGGAGTGAGATGCTCACAAGCTAGGTAGAAGAAAAAAAGACTCCCCATAAGAAGGTCATCCCATTAAACTCCCTAGAAACAATGCACAGATGTACACTAACAGAGTCTGCCACTCCTATATCAGTCACTGTCAAACCACAGACCACCTAGAACACAACGTGGACTGACAATTGCCCTAAGGAGACTACATGTGCGTGTTCCTGCATGGTTACCCACGAGCACACTGGGAGATGCCAGCTTGAGTGTTCAGTATGCATATGATGTGTGTGAGAGGTAACATGCCAGTAGAGGGCTGTATGTCTCCTGTTACAGTACATTGAGTCTAGACTTACCGACTTACTTTGAACACTTCTCCAATGAAAAAAAAAAAAGGCACAGGTCACGACTCTACTTCTCAAGACCCTTCACTCTGCTGTATGTGCATGCAAAGAGAATGAAAATCGCAATCGGTGATCTGTCTTAAAATACAGAGCGAATGCTACGAGGACAAGTGTGAATTAATGGAAGAAAGCGACACCCATGTTGCAGGTGCAGATGTGAGTGCTATATCTTTTGTTCTATGTATGTAATTTGCAGGTGTACATGTGTAGGGCTGCGTGGGTGGTTGAAGATAAGCAACGCGTGCAAATGTCGGTCTGACAGCGATACGGCTGTGTTAGTACGCAGACTGTATGTGTTCGTGAGTGGCTGAACAGACCGTCCAAGCAGCTCCTCTCCTCTGAGTTTCCAGCTCCTCCATTATCAAATGCAGAAGAAAATTGTCTTATTAATTATTTCATGGTCAATTAATTATTTATGTAAGCTCTTTTAAAGCTGAAGGAACTGCAGAAACGGCTGTTGATATTGAACCGAGTAAAAATGCAGCGGGGAGTACATAAAAAAAATAAATAAGTGAAAACCAAAAAACGATGGTCGATTTGAGGCCTCAATAAGACTGAGGCCAATATCTGAGGACTTCAGGAAGTGAGTGCTTACTAAAACTGAGGCAGACTGATCCCTACGCACTCCCTTCACACACGTTTTGAACTTGAAACTAGGAAACAAGGGACCTTGAACACTCCGTGAATGAAAATCATTTCAAAGCCTCATGAATGTGAATTAGCACGAAAATTGGTAACTTGTTTAAGCATACATTCATTTCCTATTCATGTAAGCCAGAGTTTTCCAACCTTTTTTGTCCTACATAACCTCAAAACCCTATCAATAAGACTCAAGTGCCCATTCATCAGCACCAAGCCAAAAAAAATCATTGTTCTATGAATCTGAATACTGTCTGTCTCTCTCTCCAAACAAAATCATTTTTATTAAATATAATTTTATAAACTAGCTTAAACTAAATTATATCACTAATATATTGAAACAGTAATCATTTAAAATATATATTAAAATATTTAATAAATTATATGTAATACATCTATTATAACTATTATAATACAAAAAAAAGTTGTTGTTTTTTTGTTTGTTTTTTGTTTTTTCTATATACAGTAGATCTATCTTTGGGGCAGTCAGATTAAACTGCCCAAAAGTGAAAAAAAAAAAAAAAAATCATTTATAATGTTGGTAATACTTTAGTATAGGGATCAATTCTCACTATGAACTAGTTTCTTATTAGCATGCCAGTTATTAACATATTGGCTGTTTATTAGTACTTATAATGCACATATTCTTCATGACCATAGTCTACATCCCTAATCCTATCCAATACCTAAACTTATCTACCTACAGTATTATTAATAAGCAGTAAATTAGGAGTTTATAGAGCCAAAAGTTGTAGTTAATGGTTTGTTAATACTGAGAACGCACCTTAAAAAAGTGTAACCATAATGTTTATAAAGTTATAATGTTACAAAAGTTAAAATGCTATTCTTTTGAATCCTGAAAAAGGGTATTAACGTGTTTAACAAAATTTTAAGCTGAACAACTGTTTTCAACATTGATAATAATAAAAAATGTTTCTTGAGCAACAAATCAGCATATTAGAATGATTTCTGAAGAATCATGTGACACTGAAGACTGGAGTAATGATATATATATATATATATATATATATATATATATATATATATATATTACTGCTGTCAATCGATTAAAAAATTTAATCGCGTTAATCATAGACATGGACTGTGATTAATCACAAATTTAAAATACTAGGATTTACCTGTCAATGTGTTGAAATAAAGAAATGCATGACAAACTAGTTTAAGGAAACAGAACCTTTCACACTTCCGCCAGGTATGAGACATAATCCTTTTTTTTTTTATCATTATTCTTTTGTTTTTATTCAGCCATTATCAGTCTTTGCTGGCAATAAAACGTTTACCAAGCCACATCGCTTCAATCCCAGTATACATTTACCCAACTATTATCAAAAGTATTTCTAAATAAATACAACAAAACATTTTCTTGCGACCTTACGTGAAGTATTATGACAAAATGCATTATGAAGAAGAATTGGACCTGTTCTGCAGGTGCATTAGAGCTAATATTAGCATCATGCTTCATAAGACAATTTATGAGATTAATAGTACACTTTTACTCAGAACTCACTTCAAACCACCATCGAGTGTTTGTAATAACTTCCTTTTGCGATCACATGTGGAATTTGGTCGTTTACTGTTGTTAAAATATGCTATTTATAGCCTTTTATATCGCTGCACAAATTAGCATTTCAGATGTACACATTCATCTCAAGAAAATCACATACAAACCATATCCTATCGTAATTGTATGTTTATTATCTCATGTATTCTCTTGCTGAAACTCACGTTGTTTGTGATGTTACAACCGCCTCTCCATTCTTAAGTTGCCAGGTATACATTCCAAGTAGGCTATAATACACATTAGTAAAAGGATCTATTTGAATTTTTATTTGTCTATATACACTTTGGGCGGCCGTGGTACATTATAAAAGTAGCCCAAAAAAGGGCAACCCACGGCTCTGTAATTTTTCCCGTGACTGTATTTTCAAAATAGCCCACTTGTGCCGCTACCCTAGCAATGGTTCACTGTACCCTCATCACACAATGATAGATAACCTTCCGCACTGCGATGACGGGAAGAAGTTGAGGTCAAACCTTATTAAACGATTAATTTGCATTAAAAAAAATTAATGCGTTAAAATTTTTAGATTAATCGTATGTGTTAACGCTTTAACGTTGACACCCCTAATATATATATATATATACACATACATACACACACATATATATATATATATATATATATACACATTTATAAAATAGTGTTATTAAACTGTAATAATATTTCAGAATATTACTGTTTTTACTGTATTTCTGATTAAATAAATGCAACCTTGGTGAGCATACACTGTAGTTTCAAAGACATTTATAAATCTTACCCCTCCCTAAATTTTTTAATGGTATTGTAGAAACTGTTATTTTTTCCTTTCTTGGATAAAGATAATTAAATTTATGCTAAGTAGTTATTTCAAATTTAGATTTGTTCTATTGAACAGGTTAAACAACCTAATTCTTGGAACTTACACAAAATCCTCGATGGGAAGCACTGATCTAGACTTTCAGCAGAGCTGAAAAGCCTTGAAACATCATAACGACAACAGACGGCTTAACAAGCACAGTCACAATCGTGTGTGGTGAACAGAGTGATGGAGTGCCATGTTTTCACTGTGGGGCTTTTCATCTTTTTTGCTCAAATCAACACTCCTCTTGACATCACCAGTAAGCAACACGGTCCAAACAGGAGGTGTCTCAATGTGCTCTCGCCCTATGTCCTGCCTTCCCAACTCCCGCTTCATCTCGACTTCCTGCCTGTTGTCAACGGTGATTTATCAAGCAAGTGGAGGGCTATTATGGGCTGGACCCCATGGGCCCCCTCCTCATTGCTAAATGGCAGACTCCAGCCCACCGCCCACATTGATTGGTCCTGACAGGCGCTGAGGGCTCTTTGCCAGCCCCTGCCCCTCCAAGTCCCTGGGCAGGTGTGTGGCATTGTCTGTCATTTTCTCTAGCCCTCATTCCCAGTCTATCGCCAGGGGCGTGAGTAAACTCTGCCAACATCAGGGTCTGAAACCACTGGCTATTTTAGACATCAGAAGTGTATCATCTTCAGTTCAGCTGGAACATTTTCATTTGTTTGTTCAAGCTTCCTAACCAGACTGAGATGACAACACTGACTCAAACAAATGTTGTGTGTTTGGGACAGGGCTAAATTTTGGAGCTGTTGTAAAGAAAATGCTGTATTTCCATTTAATTGCATTTTAAATTATTGATTTAATTGTTAAAGTTCAATGAATTCAATTGATTTCTACAGTGTTTGAAGACAAATTTGTATTAATCATAAAACAGACTACAGTAGACAACATTTGAAGTTGATCAAAAAAGTTCATCAAAGTTGTCCGAAGACAGGAACGCATTTTGGTTTTAGGACATCTTTGATGAAAAGTTTTGATCCACTTTAAATGTTGACTAGTGTAGAAAAATTCAGAATTTGGGGGGAAATAAAATTGGGGGGGAGATCATTTCTTCAATTTCATCATCAATTACTATTATTGTTAAAATAATGTTTTATGAATTCAATTAAAATTTAATCAAAACATTAAAA
This sequence comes from Tor tambroides, assembly GCA_021397915.2. Classification (NCBI taxonomy): domain Eukaryota; kingdom Metazoa; phylum Chordata; class Actinopteri; order Cypriniformes; family Cyprinidae; genus Tor; species Tor tambroides. Next base: position 65,929 of record JAFVLL020011092.1, read on the forward strand.
TGAAATCCAGAATTTGGGTAAAATAAAACAGATTTCAAAAGACCCTGTTTAGTCCAATGGCCAGGGTCTAGTCATGCCTCTAACTTTCACCTGTTGACATGGAAGCTTTGACTGAAATGCTTGTCATCACTGTACAAGGGCATGAGTAATACAATTTAAACTATGCTCTAGTCTATTCTAAGTAACATAACAAGGAACTGCTGTATGCAGGTCAGGATTCTGCACTATGAGATGAGAAATATTCAGGAAGGCACCAGATCAGAATCGTTTGACCTTGACATCAGACCGGCCGTAATCTTCATGCAGAATACCAAAAATTAGATGAAAAATGCATCATGAATCAATGTGCCTCTAAGATCCGGCACTAAATTTTCTGCGGAATAAATTTAAATATGGAAAATGTTTTACTCTAGCTGCAAGCTATATTAAATTAACTTTACTGACAATTTTAAATATATCAAAATGCTTATATTTATATTTTAAACAAATATAAAAATATTACTTTTCATATATTATTTATAAATATAATCATACATTTATAAATATTAATTATATATATAAAAAAAGTCTGCCTGTGCTGAATGAGGAACATTGGAATTCTGGGGAAATCTGCTGGGTTTTCTGTAAAAATACACAGGCAAATATTATGGGCAGGCCAACCCATAAGTACAGGTTATAGTGCAATCCATCCTCTCCACTTCTTCTTGCATCAGTGCTGCTTGAAGGGCAAATACAATTCCTCTGCTCATCTTGTCAAAGCTCAGGAAGTGAAGTCCTCTCTATTCATGTCAGCAGACACAAGAGATCTGAATTTGAATGTGCACATCAAACATGCCCAGGAGAGCCGTACGGTGCCCCTCATTTCAGCTTCACTCACACAAAATCAGTAAATAGACAGATCAGTTTTTATCCCTTCTAGAGCCAAGGATGAGTCTTCTATCCAAAAAAGGGGCACTATGTGCAGTGTGTGCAGTCTATCTATGACTAGTGACACTAAAGATTAGTGGTCAACCAAAATATAAGCCTATATTTTCAGTTATTAACACTGGACCATTTTTTTTCTGTTTGGCTGATATGTCAAAAGCAGGATTTTTATTTTGAAATTGTTATTTTTACAGCACTGACAACACCAGCACCAGGGTGCACAGAGCTCCCATCTTCATTAGATTAGAGTCTCAGTTTTACAGTTTTGACTAATAAATTACATATATTCTTTACTAACTTTGTTTAAAAGTTCTATGGAAAAGTATAATAGCGTTTGATTTCTGTTATTAGTAACAGAAAGATAAACACTTTAATTCTCTCTCATCATGTTGCTGAAGTGAAAGGGTTCCCTGCTTAAAAAAAAAAAGGAAATACAATTTTAACTGAAACTAAGATATTGCAGTAATAGGTATTTTACATTAATGCACTAGCAATCACACAAATTCCTTTGCAGCACATGATTCTGCACTATGAGATGAGAAATATCAGACATCAGACCCTATTTAGTCCTTACTCAACATTTAAATAGCCTGGTTCAGTGTTCACTGTAAACTGGTCCTGCAGTGAGAGTTCATCTGAAAGCCCCTACATCCCCCAGCTCCACATGTCTAGATCTGCTACGGGATTTATGTCTGTGTATCTATTTGCAGTAGCTAGTCCATACTTGCTCTGCCGCAGTAGCAGCATGTAGTAGATCTAGTCTGCCAAGACCAAATACATTAACGTGATAGTTAATCCAAAAATGAAAATTCAGTCATTAATTACTCACCCTCATGTCGTTCCAAACCCATAAGACCTTTGTTCATCTTCAGAACACAAATTAAGATATTTTTGATGCAATCCGAGAGCTCTCTAACCCTTCATAGACAGCAACACAACTGTATTGTAATGTTACGAAGCTACACTGTTATCCCTGAAATTGTTTTAACCCAAATTAATTAAGTACATTAAACATAAAAATTACATTTTTTAATGTAGTACTCAATTTTTTGAGTTAGGTGTACCATTTACCCAAGTTTTCTCATTCTATTGAATTTGTTAAATTGAATCAACTTAACTAAGCTTATTTGAGTCCGTTGCCCATGGCAACGGAACGCAGCAAAAAGCTGATTGGGCGGAGCTGCTGTTTGAACTGACGCCATGCAGTGAGCGCATTTCTGTCAACGTTTGCTGGTGAGTTG
>JAFVLL020011093.1:0-16963 GCA_021397915.2 Tor tambroides
AGATGTCTGCGGCAGATAGATATTAGAGGTGTTAGAGAAGAACCTTCCATACAGAATCTTGGTTCTTAAACTTGGTTCTTGGTTCGTAAACAAATCACTTACCTCCTTCTCCAATTTGCTCTTCCAGCTTAAGTCTTTCTGAACGTAGATGGTATGCTCCAAAATTTTCATTGGATAACAGAATGCTCCTTCTGTCCACTTACTCCGTAGATATTGTCGACCTACTTGTTTAAACTGGACAATAACAATAACATAACCTTTAGTGTTTGTATCCCATTATATTTAGAAAACTTTTTATGTTTTACTTTTTTTTAATCCTGATTCTTTATTAGGATATCCCCTACTGAGTGAAAAGGTTCCTTCAGTACTTTTGAAAGTTAAAGTGCATAATTTTTATAATTCATGTATGAAACGAGAATAATTTCTGTTGCAGGTGACAGGATTTGAGCTGGTCATAATGTTTTTATCACCTTATAATAAATAAATATGCATGCTTTGTTAATGTGTGTGTATATTGCAAAAACTTTGCGACTGGTAAAGTGTACTCTCCTACACCAGCTTCTGCATGAACACTGTTTGGCATCGCATGCTTACTGCAATAAACTAGAACTATGACAGCATACGCTATGTTGTGCTCATTTACTTGTCATCATTTTAAAGTAAGAATGTAAGAAATTTTTTTATTAAATGATTGCATACAAATCAATCTCAATGTTGTTTTCTTAAATTATTTTACATTTTTCCATAAGACATTTTTTTCTTGGAATGGGTCTTCTAACTTACCTACTACAGACTTGTCTCTATTTGATTTAAATATGAATATGAATAAATATGCAGTAAGCAGTGCATGTATAGAGAAGCTACAAGCATTAGTATTTATTAAGAGGGAGACAGTTAGGGATTTTAACAGGCCTGGGATCTGCTTGTGCATCTATTTTCAATCCACAGCAGTCAGCTAGTTGTCGTTTAAACTGGCCCCAGAACTGCTGCTTGGGTAAGTAGATATAGACTGCCAAGGACAACAGGTGTTCTTAGCCAAGTGGAAGGCACCAAGAGGCGTGTATAAGATCTTTCCCTGCCCTTCACTAAAAGAGCCATCAGTTATTGGCCCCAATGCACAGTGTGTCCCGCCTCTCACACCTTTTAGGTAGCATAACCCGACACCCACACAACCAGTTCTCTTATTTATTGGGGTGCAGTCACGTGTGCTACTTTTGACCAGGACAGGAGCACTGGGCAGCAGAAGTTCTGCTCGCACCTCCACACAGGCATCTCAGACGAGTGGAGTCTGGCCTCTTCCTCCACGGTCATACAAGTACACACTGAGCGGGTGTTCTCCTCTAACGCACGGACAGGATTTAGAGTTCACAATCTAAAGTGCAAGGCACGTAACTTCTAATATTAAGAGTTAGAGGGATAAGGGTAAAAGATGACGACTATTATTGAGACACAGGTGCAGTATAACAACACCTACATGATGTCTACTACGGGAGACTACATGATTCAGGAGGAGGACTGGGACAGGGACCTTCTGCTGGACCCTGCCTGGGAGAAACAGCAGAGGAAGGTATGTTCATATGACTGTGTCAAACATCACTGCAACACAATCAAGTCACTGTGAGGGGGCAAGATTTTTCTGTTGTATTTACCTTTTACTTGGCAACCACAGATTCCACCAAAATTCAATGGTTACTATCGATTCAATAACTAAAAATAAAGTTTTTATACAGTTTGTATCACTGTATAACGATATAGTTGCTGTAAGTGTAGATTTGGTTTAAACGATGGCTACTATGTGAAATGTTTGTTTTTTTAATTACACCCAATTACATACATTAACTGTGGTAACCATAACTTTAGCTAAAATGCTATAGTCAGTACAGTATTTATTACAGTATGAAACCATACTAAAACTGATTTAAATAAATCCTGTATTATTATTATTTTTCCTTTTACCATAGTAAGTAGCTCTTTTACTATAGTATAGAAAGAATGGCTGTAGTGACTAGTATTGCAACGGAATTTATGATTACCCTAGCAAATCTGAAGAAAGGAAATCGTATTAACATACTATATAACGCTTAGATACGATTTAAACTATATTTTTACCATCGTTTCAGGCTGACAAGCGAGTTTACATGATGTACAGCTGTTGTTTCCATTCGCAGTTTTCCTCCGTGTTGTCTTACCACATCCCCGCCCTCCTCATTAAGTTTGTGGCTAATTTTATTCGGTCTTTATGTGTTATATGGGTCCATAAAACCGTTTTACTAATCGCATTACGAAAAACGGATACTGTCTTGGACAATCGTTGGATTTTTAGAGTTGTAAACTTACCTCAGAAAAGCGCGCGTAATTTTAGTGCATTGGCTATGTGAAAACACCTACTCTTTAAACTTACTTGTGCTTTAAACGATCAAATAGTCCCTCTTTAGAGTCAAAACTCAGGCTTTTCTGTGTGAAGGTAGAGAAGTTAGGTTAACCAGACGTTTTTGAAGACCATCTGGTTGACAGAAATGACAGCTGACGACAATATTGATGACAACCGTCAGTGGAGCTCGTGCCACGGTCTGAGGTGACGTCAGCCAAAAACAACTGATTGATCTTTGAAAACCACAGATTCGAGGTTTCAAGCTCAAATACGTTTGTCAAGACAGAAAAAGACTGTTTAAAATTCATAAGTTGCCTTGTATATCAGATGCTCATCATTTGAGAAAATTGGTCACTGCTGGTTTAGGTATTTATTGATATTGGTGCATATATTTTAAGAATAACATGACCATTATTCTTAAATGTCTTGAATGTGTTATTGGGGGAAAAATGTGTTTTTGCAAGAAAAGGCCTAGATCATAATGTAGAAAAAGCATTGCATGTGCAGGCACTCTCCATAAAGGTGTCTCGCAAACACTTGTGGGATGTTGGCTAGACCTGACAAAGCTGAAAGACTTCAACAGATGGTGTGAGAGCAAGAGAAGTGCAAGGAGGGTTCATTTCAGTCTGTGAATAAACATGCCCTAAAAATACTCCTGAACCTTGCCGCCCCATCTCCTGTACTGCTCCCTCGTTCCCTCCATTCTTAAAGCTGTCTTTTCTGAGCTCCTTTGCCTGTGCAGTTGCTCTCTCTGTATTTGATAGCTAGCAAAAAACGGCACCATGTCAATTGTCACTATTTTAATGGCGCAAATTTTTAAGGTGCACATGGTGGTGGTGTTCCATAGCCAGCACCTCCTATGATGTAAACCATAGACTTTATGTGTTCCCGCCTCTTAATTAAAAAAGTAAAGGTGAAGTTTAAGAGGCTATAGTCTCTTTTTTCCACTTGGTTAAGCAAATGGTTATTGAGTGAAGTTTCTCATGTGGAAGTAATAACATGCCCACTGGCGCCACCTGGGTGATCTGTGTGACTTTTTTTACTCATTTTTTAAACATTAAAGACAATTAAGCTCATGCCAATCAATTTCATGACACTAAGCTAATGTAAGTTCTTAACTTGATCTTGCTGCAGTGATAAAAGGCTTCAAATCAGGCTATTAGATGGGTTTCATACTTGAGTGCATGGCTTTAAACATCCTCAGGCATGTAAGATCAGCATAAGGAGCTGATATCACAGCGTAAATATAGAAAGTGCATCATTTTGCAATGAAACGAATATGGGGGTTGCTTGGGGGTGGAGGTTCTGCACCTGTTCTAGCTCCACTGTGCTCATATACAGAAGTACCAGTAATAAAGTGATTGTCAACATGCTGTTTCATCTGATATCTGTCAAAAGGCAGCAGAAAATAGATAAATTCTGAGCATCGCTGTGCTGTTGACTAGTAAATTCTGAGTTTAAATTCTCTCACAATCTGGCTTAAAATAGCTGATATCATGCTGCCCGCTAGCCTTATGGCTGCTCTTAAATAGTATCCATCACAGAAAAAATAAATCAGTGGAAAGAGTCTCAGTGCTGCCACCTAGAGGGGCATAGAGATATTAGAAATGTCCCACATCAAAAAATCTACATTTTATTACAAATAGTGAAACATTTAAATGAGATCTTTTAAGACATCAGTTTGTTGTTGTTGCTGCAGCTAAGCTATCGCTAATGTAGCTAAACTGTCAACTTCTATGTAAAGCTATGTATTAGTACACAATGCTTGCTACCTAGGAATTTCTTGAAGGATTGAAATATTGACTTTAAGCATAAGAAGGTGCATCTGATGTTGTGGCAACTTTTGAATTTGCATTGATTTTTGTTTTTATGCCTATTGGACAGGACAATATAGTAAAAATTTATATTTTGTGATTGTTTTGTTGGAAATACAGCAACATTTTGAGTGGCATGGCTTGAGTTTCATTTGTCCGGTCTCTGGAAGATATAAGTGCATATGAGACGATTAATATAGATTTATTTACTTGAGGTCCTCACATGGCATTTTAAATTAAGACACTTTGTGCAACAAAAATGGCATTAAATGTTGTATATTCTTTAGTGGAAAATGCTAATTACGTTTCCACTGACTGAAAATAAACATTTTAACCAATTTCAGAGCAAATATATTAAGTGATTGATGAATATCATTTAAAAATGTAAAAGTATGTCTATTTTAAGACTCTAAGAAAAACATTTTGCTGCTGTTTGGAGGGCATAAGTTTCTATATATACACACATTACCGTGACCTTGAAATGATCTTTGACATGCATCAAGATGTAAACAATACCTTCACATACAGCACAGCGAGACGAGATTCTAGTTGCACTGTAAAACAGGGAGATATAAATACCCTTTACACAAGTCTGCTCAAGATCCTTATTTGCTAACAAACGGTTATTCATGTGGGAAAAGTCATCGCTGATCAAATTAAGTTGACGTCTGTTCTCTGTGGTGTGAAGTCACTTCTTTCTGCCAGTCATTTTTCGTGAGGGCCGCTTCTACTTCTGTCGCTGAGTTGAGTTACAATGTTTCCGTTGCTTCTGAGCGTGAACTGATCTATTGGTCAAGGCTTAGATATCAAGAGGACATGGCAGTCGTTCTCAATGCCAAAATTCATTGGCACACTTAGTTTAGATCAGATTTAGATTGTCGACATTTCTGTAGAAATCTGTTTGACTTGACTTTGCAAGAATTAGTCTTTTTCCTCACGACTCACTACTATGATTTAGAGGATACTGGACTTTTAGCATACAAAGCAAAGTATATTTTCAATCAAAACTATTTTATTTTTAAATGTGTATGTTTCAGGGAAATATGAGGCAATTTGCATATCCCCATTCGTCACCACTACATTTGAATGAATTTTATATAATTTGAATGGTTTTTAATAACTTTTGCTAAAATTGGATGTATGTTGAAATGAAAATATCATGCTTTCACAGCCTACACTAAAACAAATTTAGTGTAAAAATTTTCATTATGAAATTGATAGTAATTTTCACAAATAATTACAAAGAAATGGCAAGTAATGCATGAAATAAAGTAAATGTGAAATTTTGAAGTAGAAAGACTTAAATAGTATTTCCCCCCCCCCCCAATAATCTTTGATTTATTCATAACTTCTTATATAGCCATACCTCCTATGAATACTTATATATAATTTTTGTTTCTAAAATATTTTATGAATTTCCTGAGAATGACCTCTATATTTAAGATGATAATATTTTAGATTCTCAGTATTGTGAGATTTTGTGAAGTGAGGATGTGTTTTAGTGCTGTGTTATGTAATGACCTCTCATATATCTGGATTTATTTACAGCATGTGAAGAGACAAACATATAAAACATATAAAAGGCAGAATATTACTCATACAATTACAAGACTTTGTGCATGCTATTTTTAAAAATCATTTTCATTGTTTCTTAAATTGTGTTTCAAAAAGTTTCAATCAGTTTGCTTCAAATTTACCTTACATAATCTTTTAATATGTCTATAAAAGTCATATCTGTGTGTGGATAGAAAATATCAATCGCATAAAACAGTTTTTAAAACTGTTCTTAATTTACATATTTCAAAAGCTAAGTATTTCTTTTGCTCATTTGATGAAAAAGAAACCAATTTTGACTCATTTTTTACAAGTTTCAGGTCCTATTGTGTATTAGTGTCATTTCTTATTTTTGCATTATTCTCACAGAGAGAAAATGTTTCAGAGAGCAGGTGAGCGAGCGGTTGAGAGATTGTGTGGTCAGATCAGATGGCAGTTGCTATTCCAGAAGCTGTGGCCATGTAGGGCAGCGACTATAAACTACCAGAGGGACACACAGGCCTCACGACAGCTTTATGTATGTGTGTGTGTGTGTGTGTGTGTGTGTGTGTATGTGTTCAAGGGTTCGGAAATGTATGTGTTTAGGTTTGTGTATAGGCAGATATATATATATATATCAACATTTGCTTCATTTACAAAAATGGTAATATATGAGTTTTTACAGACACTTTCATATGCATTACCAGAGTGTTGTTTAAAGTACCATTCATTACCATGTAGCTTCTGTGGAATATGAATAGGTTCATCATATGGTACCATAGTATGGCTATCTAATACCATTATGTACCATGGTTCCCCTACTGTGCTTTTTGTAAGGCTTGAGCGTGATACGTTAGGAGGATATTTTAAGAATAAGCTGTAATGTGGTCTCTGGTCTCTAAAGGGACTGTGTGTGTGTGTGTGTGTGTGTGTGTGTGTGTGTGTGTGTGTGTCCATCTGCCCAACTCATTACCAAGGACTCAGTTTAAGTGTGATGCTCCTTCAGCTGTCTGTAATGCAGGAGATTCGTTATATTTATTATTTATGTTCTTCTATCATTTCAATTCCTTACAGTTAGTATAAATTCATATATACCAGTATAAAAAGTAAATATATCCCTCAAAAAAGACAGTGTAACAAATCCAAAATTAATTATTATTTCCAGAAATTAAAAAAAAATAATAATTTACATATATGATTTTTGCAGTCATTGTTATAGATGCTTTGTGACTTGAAAAATCTGAGGGTTTTTTTCTCCCTGAGCTTCAATCTTAACTATGGACAACATTCTCTGCTCTAATTACACTTTTAAAAGCAGGAAAAAGGCAGATTTTGGAGTGAAACGTTAATGACAGTATTAGTCTCATAGAGGATGCCGTAGATGAGGTTGCCATAGTAACTCACAAAGACGAACTTAGTTTTAAGGAAACTTGTTCAGTAACATGCACACACACAGTCTTTCTCACACTGAATCCTCAGCCATCGTCAGTCACATTTCTGTGAACCCATTAATGAGTGCTGCCGCAGTCAATAAATGTCGAAATGTGAGATGTCAGATCCTAGCATGCCTTAAGTGTGTGTGCTGGGTGACTGAATGTTGCTGCCTTGTCATTCCTTTTAGATGATTTCAGATTTTCCATTCCCATTAACATAATTCAGCACAGAGTCCCAAGAACACACTGACCTTAAGACATCAGGAACATTCAATGTTGTGCAGGGTTGCCAGATCTGAGTAACAAAATTAGATGTAACAACCACACTCAAAAATTAAAATATTCAACTCCCATGCCTTAAATGCATATTTTGCAATCATCATTATGCATTACACAAAATCTTGAAAATCACTATATATGCTAATAATCCTCATAAAAACAGTCCTACCAGTGTGTTCCCTCACAAAGCTCATAGCACAGTTTTATCGTTTTATCATTTTATCATTAAAATAAAAAAAATATTATTAGCGTTAATGTTTCATATGGATAACACTATTTCAACATGAACGCTTCAAGACTTTGATTTTGAGTAACTGTATATTCACAAGGAGCATCGGCATTGATGCTTGATGGAGGGCATGTCTGAAGCTTGGTGCTGACGCGACCATCATAGTGACAACAGCAAATCACATTACTTTTCTGGTGTTGCATGAACACTATTGGCTCTTGTCTGCGCTAGGGCATTTGCATAAGGTGATCTAATTGGCTGACGCCTGTGTTGGCGCTTGAAAAGTTGAAAATTTTTCAATTTTGATGTCATCCATTCAAATAAATGAGAAGCGTTAATGGCGATGTCTCTTGTGAATGCACCATAAGGGGCTGTTCACACAGAATGCGTTTTTGCATCTAAAAACGCGAGACACGGTGCTCAGGTATGGATTTTAAAAAAAGCAAAGCACAGAATGCCTCCGCCATGTTGCTGTCAAAACACTTGCCATGCTAGCTTGCTTACTGTAAACAAAAGCTCGCAACGCTTGCCCCGCCTCCGGGGTCTTCTGATTGGTCCACTGTTTTGGAACTGACATTGATGAGTGGCGCTGCTTGTAAAAGTTTATATTATTTTAACTTGACATGTGCACCTCATGTGCAAGATGCTGCAAAAGACCAGAGCACAATGGTCATACACGTTTGTCTAGCGCATGTTTACATAGAAAACCAATGGAAAACTAGCACATTGGAATGGAAAAAACATGTTCTGTCTGAACGGCCCCTAATTCTGTCGCTCTGTTTGTTTCTGAGATGAGGTGCTCTGATCCAAAACCCTGTGAGCTGCCTACAAAGTGAATATTTTAGGGTGCCATAGTTATGCTTCCGACGTTAAGGGCCATTCATACATAATGCAGTTTTAAAAGTTGAACTTATTTTAATGTGACGGTTTGGTTTTAACGAGTGCAGCGCTCAAACAAGTCTATCTAGCGGTATTTCAAAGTCTGCAGTTTTCCCAAGTAATTGGAATACTTTTATGCTGCTGCTGAAGTTTTTATTTATTTATTTATTTTTTAAGCTGTGGGTGGAAGTGATAGTTAAATGTGTGTTTATATAGTATTTACAGAGTTTTGACTTTTAGTTTGTTACTTTTTCTTATTTGTAAGTCGCTTTGGATAAAAGCGTCTGCTAAATGACTAAATGACTAAAAGTAAATGACTAAAAGTGAAGCCCTCTGTGAATTTGGAGCAATTTTGATGTGATTTTGATAGTCATTTCCTCCAGAACGCAATTGGGTTGGTTTTGTTACGTAAATCTGGCAACCCTGCTGCCTAGCGCACATTTACATAAAACAACAATGGAAAAGTAGTGCAACAGAATACAAAAACACCTTAATTATGATGCCTCCTAGGTAGCCATTCACACATAATGCATTTTTGTGTTAGCCTACACTGCTACAAATGTTTATGACAAAATAGTGGGAAAATGCAAAAAGGGTGAATTTCATTCAGTCCCAAAGTGTCAATAAAAACACGTGTGTCTGTAAAAACAGCTTGGTGTACTTATTTAAAGTATTATTTAATATATACACATGATACTGTTGACTTAGCAACATGCAAATGGCAAATAATTCAATTCAAATTGGTTTGAAATCTGTGTGAAATGTAGAGGAAAGTCAGTTGAATTTTGCTGAATGGGATTTAAATGATGAATTATGATGAACTATGTTTAAAGAGCTGTTTTGTCATTAGCATTTGTGAAAACGTGTAGTCCTTAAAGAACTTTTGATTGCATTTTGGTGTGTTTCTGATGCAACGGCTGAAATAAAATGTCAGAAATCAGTGGTTGTGTATGTGAAAGGTTAGCATTAGCAGTCAGGCCGAAGGAACTGTTGCATTGTCTCCTGTGGCTTCGTCATTGCGATCTCGTCATTGTTTTCCCTCCTCTGACAATTCCTCCATTGAGCGAGCGAACGAGAGACAGAACGAGCTGGAGAATGAATGGCAGCCATCCAGACAAATGACAAGCTATTAATACAGCCCTGGCTGCTTTATTTACTCACAATTACTGGGAGCTTTTTTTTCCAACTCGGTGATCATGCTTTGGTAAGGTGATAATTCCTCCCCACTAGAGGCATTAGACGAGCATACCTGCCTCTGTGTGTGTGTGTGTGTGTGTGTGTGTGTGTGTTTGGCCTGACCTGTCCACTACATTCATGCAGACTTTATGGACGTGTTATTCTGTATTTACACTGACCACAGTGTGGCACATGATTGCATTATAAGGATTTTTAAAAGAACACTTTGATCAAATGAACAGGTGAACCATTCATAACCTCACAGCTGAGCTCTATAAACAGGTGCCCTTCAGATCTCTCTCGCGTTTATTTTATTGCTTTTTAATGAGGAACCAAACAGTTAAGTGGAATACTTGATTCTGATTGGTCAGTCAGATTCGAATATTCAAACATCTTTAAAGTCAGCAATTATTTTTTACACACATAATATTTGACAAAACTTTACATAATATATGTGTGTACTGTGTATATTTATTATAAAAACACACATACAGTATATTGTTTGAAACTATTTACATGTATATTACATTTATATTCATATAATTTATATTATATATAAATATATTAAATATATAAACATTTTCAGAAATTTATACATACATGTGTGTGTATTTATATATACATAATAAATACACACAGTAAACACACATATATTATGTAAACAAAAACTTTTATTTTGGATGCGATTAATCGCATTTGACCATGCATTATGATTATATATACTGTATATTGAATGCATTTACATTCACAACAAAATGCAAAAAGTATCAAAAATCAACTAATTTTAATCATTTTGAAAACCAGTCCAGGAAAAAAAGCTGTTTGCATGATTTTTGAAACGCTGCTCACTCTATATAGTATATATATATTATATATATATATACTATATTATATTATATATAGTATATATATTCTACCCCTCAAATAAGCAGTGATGCAACAGGACACAACAAATTACAATGCTCCTGTTATAAAATGTGTTGACATTCATTCTGAATGTGAAATGAAGATTTATGGTGACTTGTTGCTGAACAGGGTTTTTATTTAAACACAACCCAACTAAAATAGCAGTACAGTTCTGACCCTAGAGGTCGGTCATAATATGGTTTGAAAGGTCACCTATTAAAGGGCTTCCCCAGCCGTCCGGTGGGGTTTGGAGAAGACAGACATCTCCTCTCATGCTGATAGCACATTACCTCACATTTAAAGACCGACCCCCACACAAACACACACACTGTAACAGGTGGACGCTGGGAAATGAATTGACTTAACAGAGTGGAAGTGGCAGCTGCATGCACTCACTGAGAGCTGTTATTTAAAGGCTCAGGGTTACATTATTGGCTGCTTATTAGCACTTGTGTGTTTTGGTTCATTTTTAGGGATGTTTTTGTTCGCGTTTGGACATTATGGCCGTTTGTGAGGCGTGTATGTTATATCAGAAATCTCTCTGAGGGGATGACAGAGAGTTGAAGCTCCTGTTGTGTCTCTTACTTTGCTCCTCAGGAATCCCTCTCTCTCAGCTGTGTCTCGGGTGTCCTGTGACATCCACATTTAGACATTGTCACCCCTCCTCCATCGACGCTTCCTTCCAACCTTCCTGCTCTGCCTCTTTTCGACCTTTCCATTTCCCCCGTCGTGTCTCTATCCGTCCATCTCCTCTAAAAGTTCCCTAAAGTCTCCTGGTGGTTCACTCTTAAAAATAAAGCTACTTAAAAGGATCTTCACAGCGATGCCATAGAAGAACCATTTTTGCTTCCACAAAGAACCATTCAGTCAGTCTTTCTTACCTTTTTATAATCTGAAGAACCTTCTTTCACCACAAAGAAGCTTTTGTGAAAGAGAAATGTTCTTCAGATGTTAAAGGATCTTTATGGAACCATTCAGACAAAAAAGGTTCCTCTATGGCATCGTGAAGCACCTTTATTTTTAAGAGTGTTCCACTTAAAACCAAAGAGGCTTTTGCAGCCTGATGCCACTTTTTTCAATCTGTGTGTATAGAACTTTGTTTTTGTCAGCTGAACCTATTTCACTTAAAATATTAACTTGAATTCCCCCTGAGATTTTTAAGTTTATATTGCAATAATTTAACAACACATTTGCATGCTTACGGTTCTAGTTATTGGTTACATTGCATGCAAGTAAACAAATAAAATATTTAATCTTTTTTTATTTAATTTTTTAACTTTATTTTTAAATTATTTCTTTTAATTTTTATGCATAAGATGTTTGTCTTATGAACCACCTCGTGAACCACCTTGCAAACCCTAAGTTTGGCTCTAGTTTTTTGAAAAATGTCAATTTATTGGTTCTTTAAAGAACCCAGAAACAAACCCCTGATCTAAAGAACCATGTAGTGAGACAATAAGAACTCAGTTGGAAGAAATGAGTCTTGATTAGAAGAGGTTTGTTTTCTGAACCTAAAGTGCAAAGAGCCAATGATGTGCCTCTATTTTGTGTATTTTTCTCCATCAGCGCCTGAATTTGGATTTAGTTTCCAGGTTCTGTCATTTCATCTGCCTCTCATCTCATCAGTTTTTTTTTCTTTTCTAAACTCTCATCTTTTTCTCTCCTTTCATTCTCTTCTTTTGTTTCCTTTCATCTCTATTTTTTCGTATTTCTCTCCATCAGCTCCTCAGTTTTGTTTCAGTTTCTAGGATCTGTCATCTCATCTCATCAATTTTTTATTTTCTTTTAACTTCTCATCTTTTTCTCTTCTCTCATTCTCTTCATTCGCCTCCCCTCATCTCTTCTTGTCTCTTCTGTCATTCTTTCATCTCTCTTCTTTCTCATTTTACATGATCGAATGTCATCTCTTCTCACATTGCCTCATCTCCATTTTCTTCTCATTTGCCTCAAATCCTTCTCTTCTCTTTCTCTTCTTTTCATCAAGAGATAATGTACTTTCATGATCTTTTCTCTTCCCTTCTTCTTTCTTCTCGTTTGGTCTCAGCTGTCATTCTCTTGTCTCTTCTCATCTTTTCTCAACTTTCATAATCTCATTTCTTCTCTTCTTTCTCAGTTTTTATGTCTTCTCTGGTTTTCATCTCATCTTGTCTCATCTTTTATTCTGTTTTCTCTTCTTTTATGTTCTCTCTCATCTTTCATTTCGCTTCTTCTTTTATCTCTTCTCGCCTTCTCTTCTCCTTTTGTCTCATCTCTTCTCTTTTCTTCTCATTGGGTCTTTCATTCTTTTGTCTTATTTCATCTCCTCTTTTCTCAAGTTACATGATCTAATTTCTTTTCTTCTTTCATAATCTCTTCTCAGCACTCATTCTCTCTTCTGGTCTTATCTCACTTTGTCTGTTCTCTTTTCTTCTCATGTGGTCTCATCTCTCCTTCTCTTGTCTCTTCCTTTCTCAACTTTCATTATCTAATTTATTCTGTTTTCTTTTCTTGTCTCTCAACCTTCTGTCCGTTCTTGTCTCATCTGATCTTTTTTCTCGTTGCTCATTTTTCCTTCTGTTCGTGTCTCATTTGGTCTCATCTCTCATTCTCGTGTCTGTTGTCTTCGTCTCTGTAGTTTCTGCGGTCTATATTTGGTACATGGCCCTTACAGAGACCCCTGGCTTCCATCTCTGTGTTCAGTCACACCTCCTCCATCCTCCCTCCTTCCCTCTCTCAACCTCTCCATCCGTGTCTCTCTCTTCAGGAACTCCTACGTGTCCTGTTGTTCATCACTCCTCCTCCTCTTTCGTACTTTATTCTGCCGCTGAGCACAAACAAACACACACAGACACTCATTCACATCCAGCAGCTTTGCCCCGTAACACCCACGTCACTGGCACACACACTGCTTCTTCTTGGCATCGCACACGCTGGAAGTGAAGGATATTTATAAGATCTCTGAAATATAATTCATTTTCCGAACCTACGGAAACACACTGTAATCTGCAAATTGAAGCAGTGGGGTTGAACAGACGATTTTGTTCACATTTACATTATTAGAGATTTGAAACATTTAAATGTCAGATTATTACTTTCCTAAAGAAGAGAATGATTACAAAATAAGTCTCAAATAAGTTAACACAGAACACGTTTCTGAGGGGTACTGGAACGAACACAAAGAAACATTTTTATTTGAATGTTTAACTTCTAAAAAGTAGATTTTAAGTAGTGAAGTATTTTATTAAGTATTTTTAAGTAGTATAATGAATCTGATTGTGTTTCAGTTACCTCTTATGGAAGCTTGTTTCTGCCCAAGATAAATAAAGAAGTCAGTTGTGACTTATATAAACTCACAATTCTTAGAGAAAAAAAAAGTCAGAATTGTGAGATATAAAGTCTTAATTACCCTTTTTTATTCCATGAAGGAAATAAAAAATAAAAAAAAACTGAATTGTGAGATGTAAACTTTTTACAGCGAATTTAAATTCACAATTTTGACTTTTTTCTCTGAAGTTTATATTTCGCAGTTCTAATTTTTTTGCATGTTTTTTTTCCCTTGCAATTGCAAGTTTATATCTCACAATTCTGGGGGAAAAAGAGAAAAAAGTCAGAACTGTACAATTAGTAGTTATCTTTATTATTATTTTTTTTATTCTGCACTGTAAAAAAATGATCGTGATTTTAACAGTAAAAAACTGTGAAAATGCTACAGTAAAAACCTGTTAAATGGTTAATGGTAAGTTCCTGTAAAATTTACAGGGAAAAACCATAAACTGACGTTCCCAGAATTCCCCGCGTTGCATTTCAATTTTTTTTTTTAATTTGATGTTTTTTTCTTTGAAATAACTATGTTTCTTCTTAGTTTTTTCTTATCAGTTATGTTTATTAGGGTTGTATGTTACATCTAATGTTGTTAAATTAATGTTTATTGCATATTTCAGTTTAATGAGTCTCACCATGATGGTGTTTAGTGTTTGTGTGAATGACACTGTGCACCTTCTATATATGCTATTATTTAAAAGCTGTTTGTGATGGGCTTTGGTTCATCATGTGACTTTCTCATCACCTCCTGCATTTGGTGGTTATCAGTGTATTTCAAAGAAATACACAAAACAGATTTCAGTACTTCAATAGGTTGGTATATTAACATTATATCAGTTAATAAAATTACGGTATTTAACTGTAAATTTAAGTTAAAACTGTAAAACCTAAAATGTTGTTACCATATTTTTTATGGTAGAATTCCGGCAACCACATCTGCCGGTTTTTTACCATAAATTTTACAGATTTTTTTTTTTACAGTGTGTGGCAGAAACTAAAAAACAGAATTACAAGATGTAAGAGTTGCAATTGCCAGTTTGTATCAGACTTTTCTTCTAAGAATTTTTTCTTGCGAGTTTTTATCTCGCAGTTCTGAGAAAAAAGAGAAAAATTGCGAGATATAAACTCAGAATTTAGGTAAAAAGGCAACTACTAATCGTACAATTCTGAGTTTATATCTAACAATTCTGACTTTTTTCTCTTTTTCTCAGAATTGCACGTTTATATCTTGCAAGAAAAAGGTCAGAATTCTGAGTTTACATCTTCTGTAATTCTGTTCTATTTTTCCCCTTGCAATTCCAAGTTTACATTGAGTTTCTATCTTGCATTTCTCACTTTTTTCCCTCTGAGTTCTGCGTTTTTAAAAGATAATTGCTAGCTACTTTTTCCCTCACAATTCTAAATTTGTGTCTTACAATTCTGAGAAAACGTCAGTTTCAATGACTTCCCATGCTTGTTTTAACTCATGTTAAATAATACTTCATAGAACATATATGTATATATGAACTGGCTTGTGCATTTAAAGTACATTGTATTGACAGTTATTTTTTGTTAATGAGGATTAGCATTCATTTAATAATCTGTCTTTGTCTCAGACATTCACGGCGTGGTGTAACTCTCATCTGCGTAAAGCGGGAACTCAGATCGAGAACATTGAAGAGGATTTCAGGAATGGCCTCAAACTCATGCTGCTGCTGGAGGTCATCTCAGGTAACGAACGGGAAGATAAAGGACACACCTCCATTATACTGATATAATAGGATGCACTGAACTAGTGAAGTAAGGACAGAGACCGATAGCTTAACACTGTAATCATTTCATGCCACAAGTATGAAGCCATATGCTGTCTTGTACAGTTATATTTAAAAGGAGTTTGTGACTAGAGACTGAAGCAGTGAATGGAGCTCATGACTCATGTAAAGCTTATTTTATCCTCAGAGGACAGACGACGAGTCATGGACTACATTTGTGGTTGGTTTTCAGCACATTAGTCAGAATCAGAACAACTATTCTTTCACCACAGTTATAATATCACCTGCTGTCTGAACATAAAATCAAAATGCATTCTTTTTACTTTCTTAAGGCACTTTCATGGTCTCATTATGAGTGATTCATCAGTGCATATTATATGTTCAGACATAACTTGAAATGGTTTCAACTGCAATCAAAATGAGTTGCTTTGTTTGACTTAAGTTGACTTTAAAGGTGCGGCATGCTATGTTCGAAATTATGCTAAAATGCTGTCTTCTCACAGTGAAAAACTGTAAATCTGTAATTAAATATGTTGAGCTGTTTGTTCTGACATGTCAAATTTACTCCAAAGTTTGTAAGAAGTTTGGGAAACTCATTTTTTGTGCAGTTCCACTAGAGTTGCACGCTTCACCATCAAAATAATGATCAGTTTACCTTGTTAACCAATATTAGTGTGGTCTGATTGATCGGCAGGTGAGAGACTGCCCAAGCCTGACAAAGGAAAGATGCGTTTCCACAAGATCGCCAATGTCAACAAGGCTCTGGATTTCATCTCGAGCAAAGGAGTCAAACTGGTGTCCATTGGTGCTGAAGGTGGGAAACTTACACTACTAGTACACTGTTTAGACTTTTATATACTAACTAGGTCAAGTTTATAGTTCATTTAGAGCAATCGGTTATGTTCAGTGAAACAGAAATAAAGCAAATAGTATATTGGTAATGGTAGCTCTTAAATTATTTGAGTTTCTCAATACATTATCATTTAAAAGTTTAGGGTTGGTAAGATTTTTAAATGATTTTGAAAGGAGTACTTTCTGTTCACCAAAGCTGCATTTATTTGATGAAAAATGCAGTAAAAACAGTAATATTGTCAAATATTATTACCATTTAAAATAACTTGTACATATGGGTACAGTCATTTCAGACACTTCCAAAACTGTTGCAACAGAGACAGAAATACAATTTTTAAATACATGAATTATGTTCCCATCGTTGTTGCCACAGATTTGGAAGTGCATTTTTCTGTTCCAAAGAAGGGGGTGCCAATACTTTTGTCTATATAGTGTATGTA
>JAFVLL020011093.1:17063-58203 GCA_021397915.2 Tor tambroides
ATGGATAAGGGCCACACGGTTAAGCTCTTCGTAGGGAATCTGGCCCTGGACACCACACAAGAAGAACTGTCAGCCATCTTTGAGTCGTACGGCCAGGTGGTTAGCTGCAGCGTCTTGAGACAGTTTGCTTTTGTACACCTGCAAGGAGAGGGCGCTGCTGAGCGTGCCATCCGGGAGCTCAATGGCCGAGAGTTCAAAGGACGCAACCTTGTGGTCGAGGAGTCCCGAGGACGCCCGCTCCACTCGACGAAGGTGTTTGTGGGTAATCTGAGTAGTATGTGCACCACAGAAGATCTTCGGGAGCTGTTTCAGACCTTTGGGAAAGTTTTGGAGTGCGATAAGGTGAAAGGTAAGAGAGTATTAAGTCGCTGACGAAACTTAACGCAAAAGTAGCCAGCCCTGCTCCTGGAGGGCTACCATCCTGCAGAGTTTAGCTTTAACTCTAATCAAACTAGGGATGCAATGAAACCTTTTTTTTCAGAACCGATCCGATACTGAAAATTCTGAATATATACCGATCCGATACCAGAGCAGTTTTTTTTTTTTTTTTAAATCAATACAGAATTTCTATACTTCTGTGTGTTGACATGATCATCACTCTTTTGTGTGTTAAACACAATCTGCTAAATATAGACAACTTCATTTTAATGAAAAATAACAACTGGAAAAATATATAATCATAATCTATAACAAAAATACTATTATAAACTAGGTTAGTGGATAATTCAGCAGCAAAAGATACTCTAGAAAAATCATGAGTGCACAATAATTTTATAAAATCTAAACATTTAGTGAAACAACATTATTTAGTGGGTAACAAATAAAAGTTAGTAAGTAGGACTAAATCTGGTAAAGTGTTACACATTGCTCTTTGTATTGTTGTAAAATACATTCATGAAAAACAATATAAAATTATTTAAAAGACATTTCTTTTAAATGTATAGAACAGTAATGAAGGCAGTAACAAATGATAGATAGGACAGAATAACAAAGAATATGAATAATGTTTCATTGCGCAAAAGTATTATAATACGAAAGGCTCCAATACGGTGCGGCACAAATGCACATCCCGTGTGCAGAATGATGTGCTTGAAGCAACACGGAGTCACAGCACTCCGCATGGAAAAATTCAAAGCACAAAAGGAAAGAGATATTGATGCGTAGTGTAATATATCTGTGCAGTAGTTTATTGAGCATTTTCTTTTACCAGTTTTAAATCTGTTATTGTGCACTCTATCCGAACCGCGAATAACCGAACGCGACGCAGTTTAAATGCTGGATGGAGGATGAGAAGAGTTTACGTCAACTTGAATTTAACGACTTAAAGAGTCATCTGTTCTTCACATTAAACTATGGAACAGCTTCAGATCACTTGAAATATAGTGCACCAAAACTTTATGGTGCTTTATAATGTTTTTGTGCCTTTCGTGGGGCTTAACAATAACACAAAATAGTATACACACAATATCCGATCGGTCTCGTCTGACCGATACCTGATCCGTCAAAAAATGCCAGTATCGGAGCTGATATCGATACTGAGTATCGGATCGATGCATCCCTAAATCAAACATACCTGGACCAGCTATTTAAAGGTGTTCAGGGTTACTGGAAAATAACAGGCAGATGTGTTGGAACAAGTTAGCTCTCCAGGGCGAGGTTGGCTACTCTTAATTTAAACTGGGTGTTAGAGCTCATGCAGGTTACCACACGGTTCTGCACTATTCTAACATTTACTAGCGGGACCCCACAATAATAAAGTTGTGTTCTTGTGAAGGTTATGCCTTTGTACACATGGAGAACAAGGAGGATGCGCTGCAGGCGATTGAGGCTTTGCATGGGACCTCCTTCAAAGGACGACCGCTCTCGGTGGAGCTGTCCAAAGTTCAGCCAAGTAAGCAGGCTCCAACTGGGAAAATCCCATGTGTCAGTTGTGGAAAACAGGGCCACTATGCAGGTGAATGCCCAGCTGGTAAGCCCACCCTGGAGCAGTACCAGAGCCAAGCGGCCGTGTTAGCCGCCGCCGCCGCTGCGGCTGCTGGCCTTCCGCTGCAGGTTCAACAGAGTGTCCACAATTCCGTGTACAACACCTCAACGTTTGACCCCACGTATGCTGCTTTGACTGGGCTCACAGCTGCTGGTGCGAGGGCGGAAGGAGGAACCGCGGTGGCGCCAGCTGTGTACGGAGCACTAGCTAGTCAATTGTACGGGACGGTTTCCAATCAGCTCTATAGTGGGGCAGTTGCAAATCAGGCTCTCAACTCTGGTGCTGCTGCTGCCGCCGCACAGGTGTACGGCTCCGTTAACCCAGCTCTCTATGGGCAGGTGACAAACGGAGCAGTCGCAGCTGCCGCTGCTGCATATGGTCCACAAGTTTACACGTCCGCTGTAGCGAATCCAGTGTTCCTAGCTGCAGCGCATAGTATGGAGGTACCGGCAGGAGCCGCTGCTGCGGTTAACCCAGCTTATACAGTAGCACCAGCTCTCTACACCACTTCCCCGGCTTACGGGGGTTTTGGGGCAGCTGACCCAGCAGCTATCTTTGAGGCAGCAAGGGCGCACTACTTTGCACAAGGACAGCAAGTTCTAGCTGAACAGCAGCAGGCTAGCTCAAAGTCTGGAGAGAGGGACCGGAGTCCGCTAAGAAGATCTGCCCCGCTGCTGCCAGACCCTGTTATGAAACCATTTATGTACCAGAGGGCCAAGCGCAGAGCCTTGTTGCCTACACCTGCGGGTCGAGAGGAAGCCGCTGCACAGGAGGATGATGCTGTAGCCAGGTGAGTTGATTGCAGTAAAAGACACAATCAGGGCCGGATTTACCTCTTATTGTGACATAGGCAAAACTAATTTTTGCCCATCCCTAGCCCCCCCTTCTCTATATAATATTACCACCCCAGCAAACAAAAATATTTTGTAATCAGCGGAAACCGTTACAGTGTTTTCTATTGCAATAAGCACTTGCGTTCAGTCAATAAAGATCGAATGTAGTTCTTAATTTGTTTGAGAATGGAGAAAGACCGTTCTATTAATTGGCTCCGGTGTCGTGGCCACATTACCGCTTCGGGAGTGCATTATTTCTCTAATAATTTTAACGGCCTAGAGTCACATCCACACCTCAAGACATTGTTCAGATGATTTATTTCAAGACATTTGTCATGTTTCCGTCTTGAAGTCTTGTGTGTGTTGAACTAATTTCTTATGCACCTCATCCTAAACCTTCCATTGCAAATTCTGTAACATCATTTTAGAGCTAATAACAGAGGCTTGAGCCATTGATATCCAGGCTATTGCAATTAATAGCAAATAATACTAATAGCAAATCTTTAAGTTGAACTGCTTCAAGAACCTTGCTACTAAGAAATGTCATGTAGCTTTTCAGCTGCAAAACTATTTAATTGATAAGTTTGCAGGGAAGCGCTGACAACCAGTTTCTGTTCGCGTCTACGCGTGTGTGCATCTGTATACGAGAGAACGGGAGAAAGAATGCGTGATTTCTGTATGTAAAAAATGTGGAAAACATGGAAATAGTTTGACATTTTTGACCCTACTCTTTGTTATATTTATTTGCTTAATGTCTTCTGGGGGTTTTGGTTCTTTTACTGTTGTGGATAACCCATAGTATAACAAAAATATTATATATCTCTTCATTGTGTTTGGTTCCCCCCCGGACGAGTGTAAATCCGGCCCTGGACACAATACATGATTACAGCAGAAGTTTGTCAATTTTCAAACGTTGACTGTTTTAGTACCGATTTACAGTGGTGGTGATGTGTGTATGTGTGTTTGCGTGTAAATGTGTTTCTGTGTTTGTTTCTGTGTTTCTCTCCCTGTCCAATTGTGTGTGTGTGTGTGTATATATACGTCTGTATATGCATGTCTGTGTCATTTCTGTCTCTCTTTCCCTGTCTGCGTGGATGTGCATGTGTGTTTCCTCTCCTCCATTTCTCCCAGATACTACGCGGAATACTACCAGCAGTACCAGCAGCTGCAGCAGTATCCACAGTACCAGTACGCGTATCCACATCCCAACCACCTCGCAGCGGTGTCCGCACTGCAGAGTCTGCCTACTCAGCAGGTGGCGACGCTCGACTCCCTCAGGCCAGTGCTGCCCGCCGCCCCCGTGCCTGCCGCTGCCGCCATCGCCATGGCAACACCCCGCGTGTATGAGCCACCGCCGATTCCGCCGTCGCACAAGGAGCCCCTCCTCCGCCGCCCCGAACTCGCCCTACACACCCCTGAAACACCCTTCCGATAGTGTGCTCCACGTCCTCTCTGCCTCTCCTTTCCTTGTGCTGCGCGTGTGTGTGTGTCAGAAAGAAGCCACAGGTGTATGTTTATGACGTGTGCGTGCTTGGGTTTAAGACGGTGGCTGTGTCGGTTTTAACTACAGACTGGAGCCTCTAACCTTGGTTCTGATCTCACACACACCCAGTGTAGTCAGGGCTGAAAAGGGAAAACTGCATGCTCTCATTCCTGCACACGTAACCAATGTAACACATTGTCTGTTTAAAGAAACCTTCAATCTATTGCCAATTAGTTTTGAATTGTAGATTAGGCACTAGCCACGATGCTTTTTAACTTTTATATTCCTAAGTGTTTGTAGTCTATGAATGAATACTGGACTTGATATTTTTAAATACTGCTTGATTATAGTTATATGAACTTAACCAGTTTACGCATTCATATAATTAAGACGTTAGATTTCGATGCATTTCAAAAATGTTGAAATAAGTTGAATGTATGTTTACTCCAAAGGTGTGTGAAGTGTAGGACCAGGGTTGGACAGTATTTTACGTGTCTTTGTGTGTGTTTCTTGTTTTTCTCTGGGACTGTGGTGTAGCGTGTATGCTTTCCATTGGTTGTCACAACAGGAATGCACACGTGTACACATGCACAGGGAAGCGACCTCGATCCACGCACATATATATGCATCCCTTACACCTCAGATGGGAGAAACTTTAATGATGACCTTTAACCCCACCCTTCCATCCCTGTCCACCCATCCTGAAAGCTGAAAGACACTGTGACTTCTCTCCCCTCCAACTTTAATGTAGCTACTTCCATAGATATGGTGATGTATGGGAAGCAACCAATCAGAGGAAGGTGTAGCTAGTCAGCTTTTGCTGGGATCTGTCTTATGGGAGCCTCTCTGAGCTCGCCAACTTAACTGCCAGGATGCATTGCAGAATCTGTTTTTGTAAAGTGTCTTTAATTAATGCTATCAAGTTTTTTATAAACCGTGATAAGGGACTCAATTATCCATTTAAAGAGACATACTCCTTTTAATTTGTAACTTTTGTTTACAGCTGCAAGAGAGAGAACATGCTTTTTCGCAGTGATTGTTTATAGCCAAAATTCTCTTTTTTTTTCCTGGAAAAACAGCCAAAATCATGAGTGGCCTATGATTCTTATGCCTTAGTAGTGAAATGTATTAAAGTTTTGCTAGTTTTGTTTTTTTATCTGTAGTCTTATAAAGTGAAACTGGATTAAGGCTACACGAAAGTGCTGTATATTCTGTGGTGCTGTGATTTGGGATTAAATGAATTGGGAGATTCCTATCAGTTTCTTTCAGTCTTCCTGCTCATTTCGCTGCTGCAACTCCATAGATGACCCTCACTGCATCTCTCTCCATCTCTCTTTGCATCTGCCTCTCACTTAGTGACAGTATTTCATTCGTTTACCATGCCCCTGTTCGCACCTATGTGCTGAGGATGCCAGTGTGTGAATGTGAATGTGAATGTGACCTTAGAAAACGTTTTGCATCGACATTCATGTTTGTAGTTTCTATCACAGTAACTGTTCTTGCCGCAAGTGTTCTCAGAAGAGAAGACTTTAAAGATCTGTACACGATCTTTACGACTATAACAAGCCTTCAAATAAAGAGCCTGCCTGATCATTTAAAGAGGGAACTCAAGAGCTTTTGCTTGGAGCTTTAGCTGTTCTTGCCTTTTGATGTTTCATGATTGTTTTTCCTTTGTGAAACGACCAGACTCGTATGAATCGGAGCCCTGAAAAGAAGCTAAAGGACTAGAGACTGATCCCAATCTCACCCCTGTCTCTATGGATGGGGTAAGTCTAGGGGCAACCCCACTCTATACCCCCCAGCTGTACACACCATACCAAACCCCTTCCCCCAGGAGCAGCAAAATCTTCAACCCAGCTTTTGGTACTTTTTAACCACCCTTAGTCCCCATGCAGCTTCTTTAACTGGAGTGTGCTACAATGATGACTATCCTTGTAATGCTTTTACGATGCAAGCATATTGTAAAACATGTTTATGTGTGTGAGTGTCAGGAGGCACCTGCACTGTAAAACCTTTTTGCATTTCCTTTATTGTATGTGATGGGGCTGCAGTTGTAAATTCAAGATATCTCCCATAAGGCTTCGCTCACTTCTGCTTCCATTGTGCATGTTTCTTTTTGTTGTTTTCACCCCCAAAAACAAACACTTTCTGGTGTGACTGTTCCAACTGAACTAGGTCCCTACGGAACTGTGGACACCGTATGCAGCGCTGGTTTGGGGGGAAGAAAGTTAGCGTCGCGCAGTGCACGGGAAACTCTCTCTCACTCCATACAGGTAAATGCACTGTGCCTCACCCCCTTTCTACCTGTCGTCCTCCCCGATAGCATTTGCGCCTGACCGTGTATCCGCTCTATTTCTCCTCACCACCACCCCACCCCTCTTGTAGATTCCTCACTTCTCGTCACCACTGCCATAGCCAATTGGTTCTCTAAACACCAGTGTTATGCTACTCTCTGTCACTGCCAAAAGGGGGGCGGCGGGGGTGACCATTTACTGCTTCTGTGGTTATTGTGTCTCTGTAATGGGTGGGTGCTTGGTGCGCTAATAACTGACCTGTTGGTTTAGCTTCGGAGAGAGTGTGGTGATAATGTGTTCGTAAGCAATTGAATGAGTGGGATTGCTGGTCAATGATTGAAAGACTGCGTATAATGAGTGTTAAAACAAGTTCGCAAGGGTGGCTGATAAAGGTGTGACAAAGGTGAGTGATTGTGAGTCAGTATCGTCGACCTCACCTGGCCCCCCCTCCATGTGCCTTTTTTTTTGTTTGTTTATTTGATTTAACCCTTGCCCCCAGGCTTCCTCGAGTCTACTCGCCGTTAACGCCCAGCTCACCGCCGCCCTCGTCGCATCCCCAGTGCTAGTTGTTACGTTTGTTCAGTGTTAACCACTGCTTGAACGCATCCCCAAAAGTTCTGTGACTGGACCCGAGACACTGGCCAAAATTTTCTTCGCAAGACTCTCATTTGGGCTCAGTGACACTGACAACCCTTATCAAGCAGTGCTTGACTGTGATACACTGCTCCGCCGCAAACCAACAAGGCATTCTTATCATAAACTTATGCTTTTGTTTCTTAGATTGACAACAATTCTTGAGCAGAAGCTTGGTTATAGTCATACCAAACCGTTACCAAATTTGGTTTTTGTTTGTCAGATGAAAAGACTTTAGGAGTTAATCTGAAAGCTACCTTTTGTTACCTTTTCAAATGAGAGTCTGTATGATGTTTGTGTTTGAAATAGCTGAATGTACAATAAGTAGGTGGCACAGATTTAGATCGCCTACCTGGTTAAATTACATACCCGTTAGAGGAATGTCCTAGAAAACAAGTGTCTTTAGCTGGGGGAAAAAAGCCTGCTGAGCCTGAGCTGCCTAAGGGATACTTACAGGACTTGTCCTCCAGAGGGAGCATGGTAGTGCAGCGTGGTCTATTTCACTAGAAGGAGCTGTTCTTGATTTTACTTGATTTTTCAGATGATAATGTAGCATCTTCACATACATTGTCACACACATCTGCATTGCTTCTTGTCTAACTTTGCCTGTAGGAATGAGGGAAAAAAGACAAGATGACCTCAGTTTTATATCTTATTCTGGAGGAAAAGGAACTGTGCTTTACCTAAAATAAGATGTCTCTTGTGCCAGAGACAGAGTAGTAGCTGGTACTCCCAATGTTAACGGTATTAAGATGTTTGGCTTGCAGATATTTGCGGTTGACAGATTTCCATGATGTCCGTAGCATCCGTTAATGATGACAGGTGTCTGCGGCAGATAGATAGAGGTTTTCGAGAAGAACCTTCCTTATAGAATTTTGGTTCTTAAACATGGTTCTTGGTTTGTAAACAAATCACTTACCTCCTTCTCAAACTTGCTCTTCCAGCTTAAGTCTCTTTGAATCTAGATGGTACGCTCCAAAATTTTCATTGGATAACAGAATGCTCTTTCTGTCCACTTCCTCCCTAGATATCGTCGACATCCTTGTTTAAACTGGACAATGACAATAACACAGCCTCTCTTGTTTGTATCCCATTATATTTAGAAAACTACAGTATTTTTTTTTGTTTTTATTTTCCTTTTTTTTTTAACTCTGATTCTTTATAAGGATAACCCCTACTGAGTGAAAAGCCTACTCCAGTACTTATGAAAGTCAAAGTGCATAATTTTTATAATTCATGTATGAAACAAGAATAATTTCTATTGCAGGTGATAGGATTTGAGCTGGTCGTAATGTTTTTATCACCTTCTAATGAATATATGCATGCTTTGTTAATGTGTGTGTATATTTCAAAAACCTTGCAACTGGTAAAGTGTACTCTCCTACACCAGCTTCTGCATGAACACTGTTTGGCATCGCATGCTTACTGCAATAAACTAGAACTATTACAGCATACGTTATGTTGTGCTCATTTCCTTGTCATCATTTTAAAATAAGAAAGATTTATTCTTAATTTTTTTTGTAAGGAAATTATTCCATACAAATCAATCTCTTATTGTTGTATTAAATAATATTTTACATTTTCCCACAAGACTGGGTCTTCTATCTTACTTATAACAGACTTGTCTCTATTTGTTTTAAATATGAAAGAAGCACTATTGTGTGTATTAAGCATTGCATGTATAGAGATGTTACAGGCATAACTATTTATTAAGAGGGAGACAGTCAGGGATTTTAACAGGCCTGGGATCTGCTTGTGCACCTATTTTCAATCCATAGCAGTCAGCTGGTTGTCATTTAAACTGGCCCCAGAACTGCTACTTGGATAAGTAGACATAGACTACTGTCAAGGACAACAGGTGTTAGCAAAGTGGAGGGCACCAGGAGGCGTGTATGAGATCTTTCCCTGCCCTACACTAAAAGAGCCACCAGTTATTGGCCCCAGTGCACAGTGTGACCCGCCTCTCACACCTTTTAGGTAGCATAATCCAACACCCACACAACCAGATCTCTTATTTATTGGGGTGCAGTCACGTGTGCTACTTTTGACCAGGACAGGAGCACTGGGCAGCAGAAGTTCTGCTCGTACCTCCACACAGGCACCTCAGACGAGTGGAGTCTGGCCTCTTCCTCCACGGTCATACACGTACTGAGCGGGTGTTCTCTAACGCACGGACAGGATTTAGAGTTCACGATCTAGTGTGCAAGGCACGTAACTTCTAATATTAAGAGTTAGAGGGATAAGTGTAAAAGATGACGACTGTTATTGAGACGCAGGTGCAGTATAACACCACCTACACGATGTCTACTACGGAAGACTACATGACTCAGGAGGACGACTGGGACAGGGACCTTCTGCTGGACCCTGCCTGGGAGAAACAGCAGAGGAAGGTATGTTCATATGACTGCTAAACATCACTGCAGCACAATCAAGTCACTTTGAGGAGGCAATATTTTTCTTTGTATTTGTGTTATATTACTTGGCAACTACAGAGTCCACCAAAATTCAATGGTTACTAGTTACTAAAAATAAAAATTAATTTTTCATACAGTTTGTATCACTGTATGATTTTATAGTAGTTATAAGTGGTGTAGTTTTGGTGTAAATGATGGCTACCATGTTAAATGTTTGTTTTATAATTATACCCAATAACATACACACACTATGGCAACCATAACTTTAGCTAAAATGCTATAGTCATGCTACAGTATTTATAACAATATGGTCACAAAATAATGAAACTAAAACTGCTTTAATGAAATTCTTTTCATTTACCATAGTAAGGATAGCTCTTTTACCATAGTAAGACTGGCTGTAGTGACTGGTATTGCAACGGAATTTATGATTACCCTAGCAAATTTGAAGAATAAAATCGTATTGAACATACTATACAACGCTTGGATACGATTTAAAAAATATTTTTACTATCGTTTCGAGCTGACAAGCGAGTTTACATTTTGTACAGCTGTTGGTTCCATTCGCATTTTTACTCCGTGTTGTCTTACCACATCCCTGCCCTCCTCATTAAGTGTGTGTCTAATTTTAATCGTCTTTATGTGTTATATGAGTCTATTAAACCGTGTTACTAATCGCTTTACGGAACACGGATACTAGACAATCGTTGCATTTTCGGAGTTGTCAATTACCTCAGAAAAGCGCGCGTAATTTTAATGCATTGTGAAAACACGTACTCTCTAAACTTACCTGTGCTTTAAACGAACAAATAGTCGCTCGAAACTCGGGCTTTTCTGTGTGAAGGAAGAGAATTTAGGTTAACAAGACGTTTTTGAAGATCATCTGGTTGACAGAAATGACAGGTGACGTTTAATAGCCGTCAGTGGAGCTCGTGCCACGGTCTGAGTTGACGTCAGTCAAGAACAACTGATTGATCTTTGCAAACCACAGATTCGAGGTGTCAAGCTCAGATAGGGTTTGTCAAGACAGAAGAAGACTCTTTGAATTCTTAAGTAGCATTGTATATCAGATGCTAATATTTTGAAAAAATTGTCATATGGTCACTTCTGGTTTAGGAAGCTGTGTTACATGTTTGGACATGGTTTAATATCTATTGATAGCCATCGGTAGCCTACATATATATTTTAAGGCGAACATAACCATTATTCTTAAATGTCTTGAATGTTTTATTGGGGGGAAAATGTGTTTTTGCAAGACATGGCCTTGATCATAATGTAGAAAAAGCATTGCATGTGCAGGGACTCACTTGTGGGATGTTGGCTAGACTTGACAAAGCTGAAAGACTTCAACAGATGGTGTGAGAGCAAGAGAAGTGCAAGGAGGGTTCATTTCAGTCTGTGAATAAACATGCCCTAAAAATACTCCTGAACCTTGCCGCCCCATCTCCCGTGCTGCTCCCTCGTTTCCTCCATTCTTAAGACCTTTTCTGAGCTCCTTTGCCTGTGCAGTTGCTCCTTCTGTATTTGATAGCTAGCAAAAAACAGCACCATGTCAATTGTCACTATTTTAATGGCGCAAATTTTTAAGGTGCACACGGTGGTGTTTCCATAGCCAGCACCTCCTCTGATGTAAACCATAGACTTTACATGTGTCAATACCTCCCACTTATCAACTAAAAAAGAAAAGGTGAAGTTTAAGAAGCTAGTCACTTTTTTCCATTTGGTTCAGCAAATTGTTATGGAGTGATATTTCTCATGTGTCCACTAGCGCCACCTGGATGATCTATGTGATGTTTTTTACAAATTTTTCAAACGTTAAAGACAATTGAGCTCATGCCAATTGATTGCATGAAGCTAAGCTAATATAAGTTCTACTTGATCTTGTTGCAGTGATAAAAGGCTTCAAATCAGGCTATTAGATGAGTTTCAGACTTGAGTACATGGCAGAGGGTCTTTAAACATCCTCGGGCATGTAAGATCAGCATAAGGAGCTGATATCACAGCATAAATATAGAAAGTGCATCATTTTGCAATGAAACGAATATGGGGGTTGCTCGGGGGTGGAGGTTCTGCACCTGTTCTAGCTCCACTGTGCTCATATACAGAAGTACCAGTAATAAAGTGATTGTCAACATGCTGTTTCATCTGATATCTGTCAAAAGGCAGCAGAAAATAGATAAATCGTTTCTGAGCATCACTGTGCTGTTGACTAGTAAATTCTGAGCTTAAATTCTCTCACAATCTGGCTTAAAATAGCTGATATCATGCTGCCCCTAGCCTAATGGCTGCTCTTAAATAGTCTCTATGACAGAAAGAATAAATCAGTGGAAAGAGTCTTAGTGCTGCCACCAAGAGGAGTATAGAGATATTGGAAATCTCCCATATCAAAAAATATACATTTTATTACAAATAGTGAAACATCTAAATGAGATCTTCTGAGTTTTAAGACATCAGTTTGTTGTTGTTGTTGCTGCAGCTAAGCTATTGCTAATGTAACTAAACTGTCAACTTCACTGTTAAGTTTTATACCATCCTTGCTATATTTACCTAGGAATTTCTTGAAAGATTGACTTTAAGGATAAGAAGGTGCATCTGATGTTGTGACAACTTGTGAATTTGCATTGTTTTTATTTGTTTTTTTTTTGCCTATAGGACAGGACAATATAGTAAAAATTTATATTTGCGGTTGTTTTCTTGGAAATATAGCAACATTTTGAGTGTCATGGCTTGAGTTTCATTTGTCCGGTTAAGTCTCTGAACGATATTATATGAGTTTATATTAGATGATTACTATAGATTTATTTACTTGAAGTCCTCACATGGCATTTGGCATTTTAAGACACTCTCGTGCTAAACAAAAATGCCATTAATGTTGATAATGACTTTTTATTGTTATTGATATCGGTATGTTATTGATACAAATAACAGTTCCACTGACTGAAAAGAAACATTTTAACACATTTCAAAGCAAATATGTGAAGTGATTGATTAATATCATTAAAAAGTGTAAACGTATGTCTATTTTGAGACTCTAAGAAAGATATTTTGCTGCTGTTTGGAGGACAGAAGTTTCTATATACATACATTACCATGACGTTGAAATGATCTTTGACATGCATCAAGATGTAAACAATACCCACACATACAACACAGCGAGAGGAGATTCTAGTCACACTATAAAACAGGGAGATATAAATACCCTTTACACAAGTCTGCTCAAGATCCTTATTTGCTAACAAACGGTTATTCATGTGGGAACAGTCATCGCTGATCAAATTAAGTTGACGTCTGTTCTCTGTGGTGTGAATTCGCTTCTTTCTGCCAGTCATTTTTTGTGAGGGCCGCTTCTACTTCTGTCGCTGAGTTGAGTTACAATGTTTCCGTTGCTTCTGTGTGTGAACTGATCTATTGGTCAAGGCTTAGATATCAAGAGGACATGGCAGTCGTTCTCAATGCCAAAATTCATTGGCACGCTTTGCATTTAGATCAGATTTAGATTGTCGACATTTGCGTAGAAACCTGTTTGACTTGACTTTGCACAATTAGTCCTTTTCTTCATGACTCATTATATGATTTACAGCACATTTAGCAAAACTATTTTATTTTTAAATGTGTAATCTTCATTGAAATATGAGCCAATTTGCATATCCCCATTCGTCACTACTACATTTTAATGGATTTTATATAATTTGAATTGTTTTTAATGGCTTTTGCCTAAATTGGATGTATGTTGAAATGAAAGTATCATGCTTTCACTGCCTGCGCTAAAACAAATTTAGTGTGAAAACAATTTTCATTCAGAAGTTGCTAGTAAATTACATAATGACTTCTTATATATGCATACCTTCTATGAATACTTGTAAATATATTTTATGCCTTTTCTGAGAATGAACCCTATATTTAAGATGATATTTTAGATTCTCAGTATTGTGAGATTTTGTGAAGTGGGGATGTGTTTTGTGCTGTGATATGTAACGATTTCTCATATAACTGGATTTATTTACAGTATGTGAAGAGTCAGACATATGAAACATATAAAAGGGGTAATTTTGCTAATACAATTACTTATATTATTCTGACATTGTGTATGCTATTTTAAAAAAAAAAAAATCATTTTCATTGTCTTAAATTGTTTCAAACAGTTTCAGTCAAGTTGCTTTACATTTCCGTTACATAATCTTTTAAAATGTCTATAAAAGTCTCATCTGTGTGTAGCTAGAAAATAACAATCACATAAATCGTTTTTTAAAACTTTGTTCTTAATTTGCATATTTCATAGGCTAAGCCCTTCTTTTTAATCATTTGTTGAAAAAGACAGATTTAGACTCATTTTCAGGTTCTATTGTGTATTAGTGTCATTTCTTATTTTTGCATTATTCTCACAGAGAGAAAGTGTTTCAGAGAGCGAATGAGAGCGGGCGAGAGATTGTGTGGTCAGATCAGATGGCAGTTGCTATTCCAGAAGCTGTGGCCATGTAGGGCAGCGACTATAAACTACCAGAGGGACACACAGGCCTCACGATGGCTTTATGTGTGTGTGTTCAAGTGTTCGGAAATGTGTGTGTTTAGGTTTGTGTATATGCAGTTACATATCAGTATTTGCTGCACTTACGAAAATGGTAATACTATGGGTTTTTAAAGATACTTTCATATATGCATTACCAGGGTGTTGTTTAAAGTTCCTTTCATTACCTTGTAGATTCTGTGGAATATGAATAGGTTAATCACACAGTACCATAGTATAGCCATCTAATACCATGGTACCCCTACTGTGCTTTTTGTAAGGCTTGAGTGTGATGTTAGGGTGATATTTTAAGAATAAGCTGTAATGTGGTCTCTGGTCTCTACAGGGACTCTCTCTCTCTCTCTCTGTGTGTGTGTGTGTGTGTGTGTGTGTGTGTCCATCTGCCCAACTCATTACTGAGGAGTCAGTTTAAGTGTGATGTTCTTTCAGCTGTCTGTAATGCAGGAGATTCGTAATATTTATTATTCAGGTTCTTCTATCATGTTAATTCTTTACAATTAATATGAATTCATATATACCTGTATAACAACTAAATACAACCCTTCAAAAATTACAGCTTAATAAATCCAGAATTAATTGTTAATTCAGAAATTTAAATAAAAAGAAATAATAATAATAATTATTTACATACATGATGTGCATGGGCGCATTCATTGTTATAGACCTAATGCTTTGTCACTTGAAAAATCTAAGATTTTTTTTTTCTCTCTCTGAGCTGCAGTCTTAACTATGAACAACATTCTCTGCTCTAATTAAACTTTTAAAAGCAGGAGAAGGCAGATTTTGGAGTGAAACGCTAATGACAGTATTAGTCTCATAGAGGATGCTGTAGATGAGGTTGCCATAGTAACTCACAAAGACGAACTTAGTTTTAAGGAAACTCGTTCAGTAACACACACACACACAGTCTTTCTCACGTTGAATCCTCTGCTGTTGTCAGTCACATTTCTGTGAACCCATTAATGAGTGCTGCCGCAGTCGATAAATGTGGAAATGTGAGATGTCAGGTCCTAGCATGCCTCAAGTATATGTGCTGGGTGACTGAAGGTTGCTGCCTTGTCATTCCTTTTAGATGATTTCAGATTTTCCATTCCCATTAACATAATTCAGCACAGAGTCGCAAGAACACATTGACCATAAGACATCATGGACACTCGGGTATTCAATGTTTTGAAGGGGTTGCCAGATCTGAGTAACAAAACTAGGTATAACACCCCTGATCCCACTCAGAAATTATTTATTTATTATTTAATTATTCCACTCCCATACCAAAAATGCATATTTTACAATCTTAACTTGAAAATCACAATATATGTTAATAATAATCATAAAAAACAGTCCTACCAGTGTGTTCCCTCACAAAACCAATAGCACAGTTTTATCATTGGAAGAATATACAATAAAAAATATTGCATTAGGTTTTGTGCTTCATTTGCATGACTCTAGTTTATCATGAACACTTCACGACTTTGATTGTGAGTAACAGTATATTCACACAAGGAGTGTCAGCATCGACGCTTGACGGAGGGCGTCTGAAGCTTGGTACTGACACGATCGTCACAGTAATAACAGCCAATCACATTACTTTTCCGGTGTTGCATGAACATGATTGGCTGGTGTCTGCACTAAGGTATTTGCATAAGGCGATCTGATTGGTTGACGCCTGCGTTGGTGCTTGAAAAGTTGATAAATTTATCAACTTTTGCCACAAGCACCGGCAGTGGCGTGACGCAATGGACCCACAATTCAGTTCGGCGACGCATGACATTACCCATTCAAAATAAATGAGAAGCGTTGACGGTGACATCCGTGAATACACATTTGCGACACATACGCGACATTTGTGAATACACCGTAAGGGGCTGTTCGCACAGAATACGTTTTTGCGTCTAAAAACATAAGACGCAGTGCTCAGGTATGGATTTATAAAAAGCAAAGTACAGAATGCCTCCGCCATGTTCCTGTCAAATAAAACAGTTGCCATGCCAGCTTGCTTACTGTAAACAAAAGCTCACAACGTTTGCCCCGCCTCTGGGGTCTTCTAATTGGTCCACTGTTTTGGAACTGACATTGATCAGCAGCACTTCTTGTAAAAGTTTAACAGACATACACGTCTGTCTAGTGCATGTTTACATAGAAAAACAATGGAAAAGTAGTACATTGGAATGGAAAAACATGTTCTGTGTGAACGGCCCCTAATCCTGTAGCTCTGTTTGTTGGTGAGATGAGGTGAAACCTGTGAGCTGCCTACAAAGTGAGTATTTTAGGGTGCCATAGTTCTGCTTCCGATGTTAAGGGGCATTTGTACATAATGCATTTTTAAAAGTTGAACTTATTTTAACGTGAGCGTTGGATTGTAATGCTGTGACATATGTGAGACGTGAAAGAAAAGAGATGCGAATGCAACGTTCAAACACATCTGTCTAGCGGTGTTTCAAAGTCTGCAGTTTTCCTGCATAATTGGGCTGTTTTTATACTGCTGCTACACATTATTATTATTTTTTTTAGCTGTGGGTTGAGGCGAAGCCCCCCATTAATTTGGAGCAATTTTTATAGTCATTTACCCCAGAATGCAATTGGGTGGGTTTATTATGTAGACCTGGCAACCCTGCTGCCTAGCGCATATTTACATAAAACAACAATTAATTATGATGCCTCCTAAGTATTATTATTATTATTATGATGAACTATGTCTGAAGAACAGTTTTGTCATTAGCGTTTGTGAGAACTTCTAGTCCTTGAAGAACTTAGATTACCTTTGTTTTTTATTTATTGAACTTTATTCCTCTCAGAGAATCATTTTAGTGTGTTTCAGTGCAATGGCTGGAAAAAAATGTCAGAAATCAGTAGCTGTCTATGTGAAAGTTTAGCGGCGGTCAGGCCGAGGGAACTGTTGCATTGTCGCCTGTGGCCTCGTCATTGCTATCTCATCATTGTTTTCCCTCCTCGGACAATTACCTCTATCGAGGGAGTGAACGACAGAAAGAACAAGCTGGAGAATGAATGGCAGCTGTCCAGACAAATGACAAGCTATTAATACAGTCCTAGCTGCTTTATTTACTCACAATTACTGGGAGCTTTTTTCTAGCTCGGTGATCATGCTTTGGTAAGGTGATAATTCCTTCCTACTAGAGGCATTAGACAAGCATACCTGTGTGTGTGTGTGTGTGTGTGTGTGTGTGTGTGTGTGTGTGTGTGGCCTGACCTGTCCACTACATTCATACAGACTTTATGAATGTGTTGTTCTGTATTTACACTGACCACAATGTGGCACATGAGCGCATTATAAGGATTTTTAAAAGAACAGTTTGATCAAATGAACAGGTGAACCTCATTCATAACCTCACAGCTGAGCTCTATAAACAAGTGCCCTTCATATCTCTCTCGCATTTATTTTATTGCTTTTTAATGCATTACCAAACAGCTCACTGGAATACTTGATTCTGATCGGTCAGTCAGATTCAAATATTCAAAGATCTAGTCATCAAGTCAGCATTTATTTATTTTTACACACATAATACATGTAAAACATGTCCATATATTTGTTTATTTGGTTAGTAGCCATCTCATTTTTTCCCTAAATTGTAGTTTATGTTATGCTAATCAGGCTTAACATTATGTGGTTGCCATCTGATCATGCATTATGATTATATATATCGAATGCATGTACATGCACAGCAAAATGCTGACAAGTATCAAGCAAAAAAGCTATTTGCATAATTTTTGGTATATCTATATATATATATATATATATATGTGTGTGTGTGTATGTGTATGTATGTATATATATGTTTGTGTGTGTGTATATATATATTTTACTTCTACACCTCAAATAAGCAGTGATGCAATAGGACACAACAAATTACAGCGTTCCTGTTATAATGTGTGTTCACATTCATTCTCAATGTGAGCTGGAGATTTATGGTGACTTGTTGGTGATGCGACAGAGCTGAACAGGGTTTGTTCTTTAAACACTAAAATAGCGGTACAGTTCTGACCCTAGAGGTCAGTCATAATTTGGTTTGAAAGGTCACCTATTAAAGGGCTTCCCCGGCCGTCCGGTGGGGTTTGGAGAAGACGGACATCTCCTCATGCTGATAGCGCATTACCTCACGTTTAAAGATCGACCCCCCACACACACACACACAAACACACACACATACCGGCAACAGGTGGATGCTGGGAAATGAATTTACTTAACAGAGTGGAAGTGGCAGCTGCGTGCGCTCACTGAGGGCTGTTATTTAAAGGCTCAGGGTTACATAATTGGCTGCTTATTAGCACTTTTGTGTTTTGGTTCATTTTTAGGGATGTTTTTGTTGTGTTTGGACGTTATGGCTGTTTTTGAGGCGTGTTTGTTGTATCAGAAAGGGGATGACACAGCCCGTTGGAGCTGAAGCTCCTGTTGTGTCTCTTACTTTGCTCCTCAGGAATCCCTCGCTCTCAGCTGTGTCTCGGGTGTCCTGTGACATCCACATTTAGACATCGTCACCCCTCCTCCATCAGCGCTTCCTTCCAGCCTTCCTGCTCTGCCTCTTTTCAACCTTTCCATTTCCCCCGTCGTGTTTCTATCTTATCTATATCTTTTTTCAGTCTCTATACAGTAAGTTTTTATTCTCTAGTTCAGGGATTCACAAATGCTTTTGTCAGCCGAACCCCTTTAACCTAAAATATTACTTTGAATTGTTAATATTTCAATAGTTTAACAACACATTTGCATGTTTATGGTTCTCTGATTATTATTGGTCACATGACATAATCTTTTTTAGTTAGTGTTTCATTTTGATTGTTGTTTGTTTAAAATCATTTCTTTTAATTTTTACGTAAAAGATGTTTGTGTCTTCATCTCCTCGTAAACCGCCTTGCAAAGCTTAGTTTGGATGCAGTTCTTTGAAAACCATCTCTGTACTTGTTCTTTAAAGAACCCAGAAACCAAAACACTGATCTGAAGAACCTGTGGTGAGACATCAAGAACTCAGTGGGTCTTGATTAGAAGAGGTTTGTTTGATGAACCTAAGGTGCAAAAAGCCAATGATGAGCCTCTATTTTTGTGTATTTCTCTCCATCAGCTCCTCTATTTGCTTTCAGTTTCCAGGTTCTGTCATTTCATCTGGCTATAATCTCATCTCATCAGTTTTTTTTTTTTCTTTTCTAAACTCTCATCTTTTTCTCTTCTCTCATTCTCTTCTTTTGGCTCCTTTCTTCTCTATTTTTTGTGTATTTCTCTCCATCAGCCCCCCAATTTTGTTTCAGTTTCCAGGTTCTGCCATCTCAATTTTTTCTTTCCTTTTATAACTTCTCATCTTTTGTCTCCTCTCATTCAGTCTCTCTTCTTTCTCACTTTACATTTATTTTATGTCATGTCTTCTCTTCTCACATTGTCTAATCTCCTCTTTTCTTTCTCTCCTCGTCTCTTCTTTTCACGAAGAGATCATGAACTTTCATGATCTTTTCTCTTCTCTTCCATTCTTCTCATATCCTCTCTCTCTCAACTCTCATTATCTCGTCTTCTCTCATCTCTTCTCATCTTCTTTTCTTCTCTTTTGGTCTCACTTCTCATTCTCTCGTCTCTTCTCATCTCTTTTCTCAACTTTCATGATCTCATTTCTTCTGTTCTTCTCAGATTTTATTATGTTTTCATCTCATCTTTCGTTCTCCCTTCTATTCTTGTCTCATTTTAGCTCTTCGCCTTTTTTCTTATTTCGTCTCATCTTTCATTCTCTTTTCTCTTCTCTTATGTTCTCTCTCATTTCTCTTATTTTATCTCTTCTCATTTTGTCTCATCTCTTCTCTTTTCTTCTCACTGGGTCTCATCTTTCATTCTTTTGTCTCCTTTCATCTCTTCTTTTCTCAAGTTATATCATCTAATTTCTTCTCTTCTTTCATTATCTCTTCTCTTCTGTTTTTATCTCATCTCTTCTCAACTCCCTTCTCATTTGGTCTCATCTCTCCTTCTCGTTTCTTCTTTTCTCAACTTTTATTATCTAATTTATTCTATTTTCTTTTATCGTCCCTCAACCTTCTGTCTGTTCTTAACTCATCTCATCTTTTCTCTTTTTTCTCGTTGCTCATTTTTCCTTCTCTTCGTGTCTCATCTCTCATTCTCGTGTATTTTCTCTTCGTCTCTCCTCGTCTCTGTAGTTTCTGCGGTCTATATTTGGTTTCTGTGCGGTGCGTCCCACCCACTCGGCCCTACAGAGACCCCTGGCTTCCATCTCTGTGTTCAATCACACCTCCTCGCTCCTTCCCTCTCTCTCAACCTCTCCATCCGTGTCTCTCTCATCAGGAACTCCTACGTGTCCTGTTGTTCATCACTCCTCCTCCTCTTTCATACTTTATTCTGCCGCTCAGCACAAACAAACACACACAGACGCTCGTTCACATCCAGCAGCTTTGCCCCGTAACACCCACATCACTGGCACACACACACACACACACACACACACACACACTGCTTCTTCTTGGCATCGCACACGCTGGAAGTGAAGGATATTTATAAGATCTCTGAAATATAATTAATTTTCCCAGCCTACAGAAACATTGTGTTAATTGGGTTGAACAGACAATTTTGTTCATATTTGCATTAAAGATTTAAAACATTAAAATGTCAGATTATTCCTTCCCTAAAGAAGGGAAGGCTTGCAAAATAAGTCATATAAATAAGTTCATACAGAACCCATTGCGGGGTATTGGAACGAACACAAGGGAATTTTTTTTTTTTTTTTTTAAGATTTAACTTAAAGTTAGTACAGTGAATCTGATTCTGTTTCAGTTACTTCTAATGGAAGCGTGTTTCCGCCCGTGAAAAACAAATAAAAAGCAATTGTGACTTTTTAAATCTCATAATTGTGAGATATAAACTCACAATTGCAAAATAAACTCATTATTCATAGATGAAAAGTCAGAATTGTAAGATATAAAGTCTTGATTACAATTTTTTTTATTCCATGATGGAAATGAAAAACACAATTGCAATCTTTTGTAATTCTGACTTTTTCCCACTGAATTCTAAGTTTATATTTGTCAGTTCTATTTAATTATTTATTTTATTTTATTTTTTGTTTCCAGCACAGAATAAAAAAATGTAATTGAGACTTTTTTTTTACTTTTTTCTTGCAGTTGCCAGTTTGTATCGCACAAGTCTGAGAAAAAAAAGAGAAAAAAGTCTGATTTGCGAGATATATATACTCAGAATTCTGACTTTTTTTTCTTGCAATCTCAAGTTTACATTAGTTTATATCTTGCAATTCTGACTTTTCTCAAAGTTCTGAGTTTACATTAAAAAAAAGTAATTGCTACTTTTTATTTCACAGTTCTTACTTTTTTACTCACAATTTATATCTCACAATTAATTATGAGAAAACTTCGGTTTCCATGACTTTCCATGACTCGTGTTAAATAATACTTTATTAAACATATACTGTACAGTTCTCAGCACAGAATTGGTTCGTGCATTTGAAATATACTGTATTCATTGAAAATAGCAGGTGTTATTTGTTATTGAGGATAAATGTTTCATGTAATAATTTGTTTTTGTCTCTCAGACGTTCACGGCGTGGTGTAACTCTCATCTGCGTAAAGCGGGAACTCAGATCGAGAACATTGAAGAGGATTTCAGGAATGGCCTCAAACTCATGCTGCTGCTCGAGGTCATCTCAGGTAACGACAGGAAGATAAAGGACAGCACTCCATTATACTGAGATGTTAGGATGCACTGAGCTAGTGAAGCAAACATAAGGACAGAGAGTGATATTTTAACACTGTAATCGCTGATATTTCACGCCAGAAGTATGAAGTCGTCTGCTGGAGCAAATTCAGCTGTCGTCTTGTACAGTCATATTTAAAAGGAGTTCGTGACTAGAGACAGAAGCAGTGAATGGAGCTCATGACTCATGTAAAGCTTATTTTATCCTCAGAGGACAGATGCCGAATCCTGTACTACATTTGTGGTTTGTTTTCAGTACATTAGTCAGAAGCAGAACAAGTAGTCTTTCACCACAGTTAAAGTCCCCTGCTGTCTGAGCGCAAAATCAAAATGCACTTCTTTTACTTTCTTAATGCACATTTTTATTTAATTACGAGTGATTCATCAATGCATGTTATTCCAAAGCAAACAAAATATGTTCATAACTTGAAATGGCTTTTGACTGCTATCAAAATGGGTTGCATCATTTGACTTAAAGATGACTTTAAATGTGAGGCGTGTAATGTTTGAAAATGTTAAAATGCCATCTTCTAATAGTGTAAACCTGTGAATCTATTTTTAAAAATATTAAGCTGTGTGTTTTGACATGTCAAATTTACTCTAAAGGGTGTTGGATGGAAAGGGCGATAGGGGTGTTTGGGAAACCTGTGTGGAAACAGTCACTGTGTGTGCAATTCCACTAGAGTTGCACACTTCACCGTCAAAATAATGATCGGTTTACCTCAGTAACTGATATCAGTTTGGTCTGACTGATCGGCAGGTGAGAGACTGCCCAAGCCTGACAAAGGAAAGATGCGTTTCCACAAGATCGCCAACGTCAACAAGGCTCTGGATTACATCTCGAGCAAAGGAGTCAAACTGGTGTCCATCGGTGCTGAAGGTGAGAAACTTACACTATTGGTACACTATTGAGACTTAACTACCGCGGTCAAAATGTAGTGCAATCAATTATGTTCAGTAAAATATAGTATATTGATAATGTAATCTCTTAAATTATTTTAGTTTCTCAATACATGTTCATCTAAAAGTAATTTTTTTTTAATTGTTTTTTTTTTTAAAGAAGTCCTTTTTGTTCACCAAGGCTGCATTTATTTGATGAAAAATACAGTAAAAACAGTAGTATTCTCAAATATTATTACAATTTGAAATAAATGTTTTATATTTGAATATATTTTAAAATATAATTGATTTCTGTGATGCAAAGCTGAATTTTCAGCATCATTCCTCCAGTCTTAAGAAATCTTTTTCAGAAATCTTATTCTTGTTATTTTCAAGGTTGAAAAAGTTGAAGTGAGGATTCTTTGAAGAATAGAAAGTTCATCAATGTCTTTCAAAAAGAAATAAACAAATAAACAAATAAAATAATAATAATAATCTTACTGAGCCCAAACATTTAAACAGTAGTGTATATGTGATTAGTCAGGTTTTTAAAATATTTATCTTCTAATTAGAATAAATTTAAATATTTCAAACTGACAGACTACTACTAACAAAATATTTGTAAACTGCAACTATTTATATATATATATATATATATATATATATATATATACATACATAACATATATGTATGTATGTATATATGTGTGTGTGTGTGTATATATATATATATATATATATATATATATATGTGTGTGTGTGTGTGTGTGTGTATATATACAGTATATATATATATACAGTGGGTACGGAAAGTATTCAGACCCCCTTAAATTTTTTCAATCTTTTTATGTTGCAGCCTGATATTACAATTGTTTAAATTCATTTTTTTTCTCATTAATCTACATGCCGTACCTCATAATGACAAAGTGAAAACAGAATTTTAATAATGTCTGTAAATTTATTAAAAAAGAAAAAACTGAAATATCACATTTACATAAGTATTCAGACCCTTTACTCCATACTTAGTTGAAGCACCTTTGGCATTAATTACAGCTTCAAGTCTTTTTGGGTATGATGCAACAAGCTTTGCACACCTGGATTGGGGGAGTTTCTGCCATTCTTCTTTGCAAATCCTCTCAAGTTCTGTCAGGTTGGTTGGGGACCGTCGGTGGACAGCCATTTTCAGGTCTCTCCAGAGATGTTCGATAGGGTTCAAGTCAGGGTTCTGGCTGGGCCACTCTAGGACATTCACAGAGTTGTCCCTAAGCCACTGCTGTGTTGCCTAGGCTGTGTGTTTAGTTTCATTGTCCTGTTGGAAGGTGAACCTTCTGCCCAGTCTGAGGTTCTGAATGCTCTGGACTGGGTTTTCATTAAGGCTACCTCAATATTTTGGTGCATTGAGCTTTTCTTCTACTCTGATGAGTCCCTCAGTCCCTGCTGCTGAAGAACAGTCCCACAGCATGAGGCTGCTACCAGCACACTTTACTTTTTGGGATGGTACTCTGCAGGTGATGAGCAGAGCTGGTTTCCTTCAAACATGATGCGTAGAATTGAGGTTCATCAAACCAGAGAATCTTGTTTCTCAGAGTCTGAGGGTCCTTTAGGTGCTTTTCTGCAAATTCCAAGTGGGTTTTCATGTGTCTTCACTGAGGAGAGGATTGAGTTTGGCCACACCGCCATAAAGCCCAGATCGGTGGAGTGTTGCAGTGATGTTTGTCCTTCTGTAGGTTTCTCCCATCTGCATATACGATCATGGAGCTCAACTACAGTGACCATCAGCTTCTTGGTCACCAGTCTAGACAAGGCTCTTCTCCATCAGTTGCTCAGTTTGGTTGGGCGACCAGCTCTTGGAAGAGTCCTGGTTGAGCCAAACTTCTTCCATTTGAGAATTATGGAAGTCACTGTGCTCTTGGGAACCTTCAGTGCAGCAGAATTTTTTTTGTAGCCTTCCCCAGATCTGTGCCTCGATACAATCCTGTCTCTGAGCTCTGCAGGCAGTTCCTTTGACCTCATGGTTTGTTTTTCACTCTGATATGCATTGTCAGCTCTGAGGCCTTTTATAGAGAGGTGTGTGCCTTTCCAAAACATGTCCAATCAATTTAA
The DNA here is from genome assembly GCA_021397915.2 of Tor tambroides. Lineage (NCBI taxonomy): Eukaryota > Metazoa > Chordata > Actinopteri > Cypriniformes > Cyprinidae > Tor > Tor tambroides. The sequence continues at coordinate 41,917 of JAFVLL020011093.1, forward strand.
TTTGACTCCAATCAATGTGTAGAAACATCTCAGCAATGATCAAGAGAAATGCGAGGCACCTGAGCTAAATTTCAAGTTTTGTTGCAAAGGGTCTGAATACTTACGTAAATGGCATATTTCAGTTTTTTATTTTTAATACATTTACAGACATTTCTAAATTCCTGTTTTCACTTTGTCATTATGAGGTACGGAGTATAGATTAATGAGAAAAAAATGAATTTAAACAATTGCAGTATCAGGCTGCAACATAAAAAAATTGAAAAAATTTAAGGGGGTCTGAATACTTTCCGTACCCACTGTATATATATATGTGTGTGTGTGTGTGTGTGTGTGTATATATATGTATGTGTGTGTGTGTGTGTGTATATAAGTATGTATGTACGTACACATATTATAATGTTATTTTAACTTTATCCAAAATTCTCTCTCTTGCTCTGCAGAGATTGTTGATGGCAATGTGAAAATGACTCTGGGAATGATCTGGACCATCATTCTCCGTTTCGCTATCCAGGACATTTCTGTGGAGGGTACAAACACACATTTGTGTTGTGTCAGAGACATTCGTGACACGATGTGACTGATCGTGTTACTAATTAAACACCCATTATCGCTTCATATGGATGGTTTTCTGTTGTGTGACTCCACAGAGACGTCTGCTAAAGAGGGTCTGCTGCTGTGGTGTCAGAGGAAGACGGCCCCCTACAGGAACGTCAACGTACAGAACTTCCACATCAGGTGAGTCACGACTGACAGTCAAACCTGGACACAACGCTCAAACAGATGGAATGTTCAGGACAGCATTTCTTTGAAACAGAATCTTTTGTAACATTATAAATGTATTTGCTGTCACTTTTGGAGAAGTGAATGCATCCTTAATTAGATTAGATGTAAATATTTAAAACTAATACTAACTATTCACTATACTATAACTAAACGTAACAATACTTTTTTTTAACCAAATATAATAAACATAGGTTTTCAAAGCTCTTTGTGTTTTCTTCATGCTATCTTTGCCCTGTCAGAAACGTCTGCAATTCAATTTAACTCACATTTGTTTAAAAACATTTTGTATTGTACTTGTAGCATTTTCAGTTGTGATACCAAATACTATCAACAGCAACATTGTCAATATTTATACAAGTACTAATATATATATTTTTGGACATTTTTGTTAAACCGTGAAAACAAATTTTTAAGGTCATCACTACATTTACATGAACTGGAATTAATCAGAATTTATTTATTAACAACATTATATTTTTCAGTAATTTTGATTTTTAAACATATATATATATATATATATATATATATATACATAGTATAATTTAAATTAATAACAATTGTCAAAAACTTATTTTAAAAATAGTAATTTCAGTTTTATTGATATTGCTTTGCAATTGGCATCACATTTTATTTACTTATTTATTTATTATTTATTTAACTTCAAATCAGCATTAGTTTTCATGCTAAAAAAATACTTGCATGACTTGTAAAAAAAAAACACTGATTTTTTGACTAATGTATTTAACTAATGTTAAGAAACTGAAACTTATTTTAAAGTGTTCCCATTTTCATTATATATATATATATATATATATATATATTTTTTTTTTTTTTGGATTTCTTTATATATCAGCATGTTCAAGTTTCCTAATATGTTTTCTGTGTTGTTGTCAGCTGGAAGGACGGCCTCGCTCTGTGTGCCCTCATCCACAGACACAGACCAGACCTCATCGACTACTCTAAACTCAGAAAGGTGCTGCTTCTGTCTTTTCTACCAGTCACTCGCTCTTTATACATCAGTTCGCCTTCAAATACTTTACATTTATTCCCTGTGTGGAGTTCACACACAACGTTTTTTTTTTTTAAATTTATTTAATCATCAAAAGGTTTATCCTTGATTCCAAAAGCTCTTGTTTTATCCAACCAGCTTATGATTTTGCAGGCTTAAATGACTGATTCAGAAATCTCAAATTATTCATTATATAACTGATAGATCTGGTTGGAATCTGTTTCTAAACATCTATGATTGTTCTCTCCATTTTGCTTGAATGGCTTAAAACAGTGTACAATATAAGGCCTGAACTCTTACAAGTGACAGTATGTCTGTAACACCCTTTAAGAAAAAGTCACAGAGGAGCTAAATGCACGATATTGATGGGAAGTGCAATAGAGTGAATGATTTTGTTGGTCCTCTGAAGGACGACCCTATTGGAAACCTGAACACTGCGTTTGAGGTGGCAGAGAAGTACCTGGACATCCCGAAGATGCTGGACGCTGAAGGTGAGCGAAAGATCAAACCCTGTTCATCAGGAGGGGATCCTGTAACACACAATATGTTAGATTAACATCACCATTCATTTAAAAGAGCCAGCCATCTTTTTGAGTTTAATGCACAGGCCATTGGCCTGCTTAGTTGGGCTTTAAATGACAATTAATATTCAGTAATATTATCATTTCAACTGCACTGATAATATTGGATGAGAGCACAATATGAACTGAATTGAGCTGAATAATGACACTCACTTATAACAGATTCACTAAACGGCAAATTAGCGTTAGAGCGCAATTCCATAAAAGCGCCGATGGGAGGCCGGGGGAAAATTTTGCAGGTGATTTACTAACAATGCGCACATTAAAGAAGACAGACGCAGCAAGATCATTTTCATAATGACCAGAGCAAACTACCGCCTGCTTTAAGACGAGTTTTTTTGGGTGTTAAATAATGGCGCAAATGCCAGTAATTTAATGAGCGCAAACGTAAATCGTGTTGCGTGATTCATTTGAAAACTCTCCTCCCATAAATTTTGCGTCTCAAAGGGAAACTCCTAGAAATGTATATTCAATAAGATCTGGAGCAAAAAATTTTGTTTGTTTGTTTTATTTGACAAAATTTAAAACATAATACAAAAAAGTCCAAAAAAGACTAGTTCATACACATTTCAAACTGTTGAGGATAAAATACACAAAAAAGCCTTCGGCTTATTTCCACTGTGGTCCTCGGTATCTTAAAAATGGACGAACAAATCATAAATGGAATGGAATCCTCATCAAGTTCAGAAACTCACCACACAAACTTCAAAACATCAATGATAAAACAACCTTTTTTTTTTTTTTAGAGTTTCAGTATCTAAGAAAGCTGCCTGTCTAGCTAAAAATTTTATCCGATTACATATTTTTGAGTGAGCTAAAGCAGCCATCTTTTCTCCTGTCAAATTACTGTCCAAAACACAACCCAAATATTTTACTTCTCGTTTAGGTGTAATAATTTGATCTCCAACCTTTACCTCTAATCTAAAGCATTTTTTCAATTTAGCAGCCGAGCCAAATAATATAACTTCAGTTTTCCCCAAATGTAAAGACAGTTTATTATGGCAAAACCACTTGGAGACTCCTTCAATCTCTCTACTTAATTAATTTTCAATGTCTTCCTTCCTCTTATCAGAGACAATTATTGCTGCATCATCTACATATAATAAAAGCTTATTTGAACAGGGCATTTTTAAGTCATTAATATATAATAAAAAAAAGTAAAGGACCTAATAGACTCCCTTGCGGAACCCCATATGGAATGTTCAAACAATTTGAAAACACCCCATTTAAATCTACTATTTGACACCTATTTTCAAGGTAAGACTTAATCCATTTACAGGCCATAATACTAAAACCCATCGCTTTAACTTTTAAAACCAGAATACTGTGATTAACAGTATCAAACGCTTTTTGCAGATCTAACAGTACCATCCCACTTAACTTCCCTTTATCCATTTCTTTCCTTATAACTTTGTCCATGCCTTTTCAGCGCTAATTCTTCACTGCGCGTCTTTAGTAAAACCTGACAGTACAATTTTAACACCAAAAGACGGTTTGCGCTGGCGTAAGGTGTTAGTAAAACTGGCCCCAATACTGTTATTCAACTAAACTAAATTAACACTGAACCGAATTGAGTTGAATAATGAGATATTGCGTTCTGTAGAGCTGCTTTACAGTTTAAATAGAATTTGTTTGATAATTGATAAACTTTGATGAATTGTATCTACATTGAACTATATTGAGCTTAAGAGAAATACTATTGGCTTCTGTAAAGCTGTTTAGGTTGAAATTAAATTTGTTTAATGATTGATGTATTTTACAACATTAACACTGTTATTGAACTGAATTAAATCAACATCAAACTAAACTGAGTTGAATAATGACACTAGTCTTCTGTATAGCTGCTTTATAGTGTAATTTGAATTTATTTCATAATTGAGTTACTGAATAAACGCTGAACTACATTGAGCTGAATATTGAATATACTATTATCTTCTGTAGAGCTGCTTTAGAGCTGAAATTGAACTCGTTTCATATATGATAAATGATTTTACACTGTTATTTTCCTGTTTCTTACTGCGTGAAACTGCTTTGTCACATTCTGTACTGTATTATAAATATGACTTAAGATTAGAATTTGTGATCCCAATGTTGTGGGATGTTATTGCTGATTTGAAATGTTATTGAAATCTCATCTTGACAAACAGACTGTTGAAATTTCATACACAGTTGGCCACGATGACCGCAGACCTGCTGGAAAGGGCCTTTGGTTGAACTCAACTTGATTCTATGTTTCTTTTTGTCCTCAGACATCGTCAACACCCCTAAACCTGATGAGAAAGCCATCATGACCTATGTGTCCTGCTTTTACCATGCTTTCGCCGGTGCCGAGCAGGTAAAATTCGCCACAAATCAAATCGGATGTGGATTCAATTTCCCAAACTAATGTTTTTTTCATTATCACAGTGTAAGATGTATAAACTGGGATCAGTTTGTGTAAATGATTGAAGGAAATTGATTTGAGTAATGCACTGAGTTTCCAGACGCTCTCCAGTGTAACGCAGAGTAAATGAAAGTGTAAATGAAAGTAAATGAAGTGAGGAGACTTGGATACAGTCACATTAACTCTAAACTGAATTTGTTATGGCACTAAATGAGCTGCTTGTTTTCTCGGTGTCCCTCTCTCCAGGCCGAGACCGCAGCTAACAGGATCTGTAAGGTTCTGGCTGTGAACCAGGAGAACGAACGGCTGATGGAGGAGTATGAGAAACTGGCCAGTGAGGTGAGAGTTTCTCAGACCTTAACAGCAAAAGCCAGAGGGATTTTTGGATTAATGCTGAAAATAAGATCTGTGACCAACAGAAGTTTATGATTCTTAGATGCTTTGTTTATCATGATAATCTTCACAATTGAACACAACTTGAATTTTGAAGCATAAATGCGACTGGAAGAAGTAAAAAGCTAAACGTTAATTTGCAAGAGCGCCGTCATAAATACAAGGAATACTGTGAGTAGATGAGTTTAGTTTGGCTTGATAATGTTTAATGTGTCCAAAACCCATTCAAAAAAACCATCGACTTCAGGACGATGGAACTGGAAGTGCTAAAATGTTACGTTTCTGGGTTTTAGGACTCGGACTTTAAAAACAGAGATAAAATATGCATTACACACAAATATTGGTTGAAATAGTCCATTTTAATAAATGTATCTGTTTTATATTAATAATTTTTAACCAGCCTAACCAGTCAGCAAACAGCTCACCACTTTAGGCTGGTTTAAGCTGTTGTTTTTCTGGTGGTTTAACCAGTGCTAGCATTGTTAAATGGCTGTAGCTTGCTGAAATGAACGGCATGAATGCACTTTAAATAAAGGTGTTTGCTAAATGCATAAATGTAAACTATATCTACAGTTCCCATACAGCAAAAAAAAAAAAACTACAAAAAAAAACTAATATATTTAAAAATATACAAAAACATACAAATAAAATGTTTCAAACTATATTTGTGTAAATAATATATTTTCTACTAATATAGTTGTTGCCATTTTTAAAAAATATATTTTAAATTTACAACAAATATTTTAAAGCATTTAAAAATTAAATTTGCCCTATATTTTAAATCCAAGAAAATACATTCACATTTCACATTTGAAGAAAAATTTTATTTGTTGTCTATAACGTGAACAAACACATTTGAAAAAAATGTATTGAAAAATTAAACATTAATGAATCATTTTGATCTCTAGTGGGCTACTCCATCCACATTTGCATTTAGACTAAGCGTGGGCTACTTTAAGATTGGAAATGTATTTTCTTGCCACTGAAATACATTTTGAAGTATTTTTGGTATATGAAGTTTGAAACAAAATATATTTAAAATATTTTAAATATATATTTTATTTAACTTTATTGTTTGGAACATACATTTAACATATTCTGACCAAAAAAAATAATTTTTTTTTGATGGGTTGAAATTTTCCTTTAATCTGTCACCCATCCTGAATGAAAATGTCAGTGTTTTTGTGCAAATGATGCAGGCAATACTGCATAGTCACAGTATAAAGCAGCATAATAGGGGCCGTCTAGGTGGCATCTCACTAGGTTTTGGTAACAGCCCTAATTTTGTTCCCTCTAAGACCTACATCATGCCCATCAGTCCATCTCTAACTCCTCCATCTGTCTGTAGTTGTTGGAGTGGATCCGTCGCACCATCCCTTGGCTGGAGAACCGTGCGGCGGAGCAGACCATGCGTGCCATGCAGCAGAAGCTGGAGGATTTCCGCGACTACAGGCGCGTCCACAAGCCTCCACGTGTTCAGGAGAAGTGCCAGCTGGAGATTAACTTCAACACCCTGCAGACCAAGCTCCGCCTGAGCAACCGCCCGGCCTTCATGCCCTCCGAGGGCAAGATGGTGTCGGTAAGTTGCACAAAACATCTGAAAAGATGGGTTTCCCTCTCCAGTTGATTTTTGACCCTTTTGAAGCATCTTCTGCAAATTGGTCCTAAGCATAGTTCTCAAATTGGTAGAAAACGACTTGTAACTTGACTCTATGAACAGCAAACTGCACTCCTTAGAAATTCAGCCAATCAGATCAATTGATTGCGATTTGACTAACTGGTTGCATTGAAGCTGATACAGAAACTGTCTGTTTGTTTGTCTGCAGGATATTGCTAATGCATGGAAAGGTCTAGAGCAGGTAGAGAAGGGTTATGAGGAATGGCTCCTCACCGAGATCCGTCGTCTGGAGAGACTCGATCATCTGGCAGAGAAGTTCAAGCAGAAATGCTCCCTGCATGAGTCCTGGACCACAGGTAAACATACTTAGTTTACACCAGAGCTTAAACATAACGTTATAACATGTTAGCAATCCCATTCCCAAAAATACAAGTTGATTTAACACTTTTAAGAGCCTTACAAAAAAGAATAAGTCACTAGTAAAACATCTACCATTGTACAACAAAATATGTGTGATTTTATGTTGCATACACTGCTATGTTCAAAAAAATTGAGCTCTTGACACCAACCTGACTAAATATGTGGTCAAATGAACACAACTTTTATAAATTCTGAAACCTAAATACAATCAACAGAAGTAAAAAGCTAAAGTTAGGCTATAAACAAACTACAACAAGGTCACTCAAGTTTTTTCCACCACCACTAATCTTCCAGCAACTCTTTACTTAAAAGTTAGAATACTTTGAAAAAAGCATGGATATAAACACAATAAGGCTGTAAAAGTGGACTACTGAGTTGATGAATTTTACAGCTCACACGAAAGATTTCGCCACACAGATTTCACTGGTTTAAACTTAACTCATACATAGGATGCCTACAATACCTGGAGAAAGTTATGCGCTGGCATTCCCATTCCCAAAAATACATTTCACACTTTTAAGAGCCTTATAAAAAATAATCAGTTGTTGGTAAAACATCTACCATTGATTTTTATGTTGCATACATTGCTATTTTTATATGGCATTAAATCTGAGTTCTTGACACCAATTTGTCTTAAAGGGGTCCTATTATGCTCATTTACAAAGTGTTGATTTTGTTTTGGGGGTGTACTAGAACATGCTCTCATGCTTGGTGGTTCGAAAATCGCGTTATTTTTCACATAATTTACATTATTACAATACCTTTCTCCCCAGCCTGACACAAACGGCTCGATTAGTTCCGGGTTTGGTGAAGGCCCGCCTTCCGAAAAACGAAGTGTGTTGTGATTGGTTAGCTGTCCCAGTGCGTTGTGATTGGCGAACAGCTTAGACGGTGTTTCGGTATTGCCCTGCCCCTTTCCAAAACAGCAAGTTCGTCAATATTGCCATATCAATTCAGACCTCGAGAATATTGAACAAGAGGATCGTGCAGAACCTTTGCACGCATGGATATTGCAAGACATATTAAAGTGGTAATGTTATTGTTGTTGTTTTTTTTTTGGCTAAATCACGTTTTAGATAGGATGTCAACAGCAGCTTAAAAATAACTGCATTTACTATGAACAGACAAGTGCAACTGTAATATGTATTATGTTTATTGTTCTTAAATTCTAACATTATAACATGAATTGCAGTGGAACTGTTATACAGTTGAATTTATTTATATCATAGTCCCACAGACTTACACTATTTGTGGCGGCATATATATGCAAATTCATTCTCTGCCAGCAGGAGGCGCTGTTAGAGTGGTAGAGATCGAGGTTTCCTCTGTAACGCTGTACACAAAGCAGAGCTCTGCTCACAAACGCTGCTTTATCAGACATTACATGCAAGATGAAATGAAAATGACATCCAAAATTTTCTGAAAACAGTCGGTTTCCATCAGAAATACAGTGGCTAAGCTAAAACATGCAGGCTTCGCTGCTTTCATGAGCATACACACCATTATTGCACTGAATATAGAGTCTTAATATGGCTTAGCAAGGAAGCTTTTATTAATAAAATAAGTATTTACTGACTGTGGCGTTATATTTCTCACAATGAAATTTAAAATCACTGTTTTTGAAGTAACTAAGCCTGTACATAGAGAAGGCAGCTTAGGCATTTAGTTCACATATACTTTGTCCCTCTCTCCTTAGTTTAAATAATAATTATAATTATATAGTGTAATTCAAATAAATAGTTTACCACGCACATTTCTGTGACTGATCTAAAGCAAAGGCAGAATTACTATGACATTAACTTGGTAGTGTGTTTGCACAGTGGAAGAATTATAGTGTCTGCACAACCATTCAAAAAAATTAAGTAGAATTTATGTGACATGCTGATATTCATAAACTTTCATAACTGGGAAGTGTTTTTCCTTTTGCCTTGTGAACTGTTTGACCTCATGATCTGTTTCTTTACATATGGTACATTTTACTGACATTATACAGTAAGTGAAATATATCTTTCTTTTTTTTTTTTTTTTTTAGTGAAAAACATTAGTTGGGAAAAAAAAAAAGAAAAAAAAAAAAAAGACTTCGGGTCGGGTTCGGGCTCTAAATTTAACTGTGCCGCTCGTGTCGGGTCAGACGATCTCGGGTACGGGCTGGGTTTGGGCTTCAGTTTAAAGCCCGTGCAGACTTCTAGTAGAGAGTGAGGTTTTCCCGGTAACGCTGTACACAAAGCTGAGCTCCGCTCACAAACGCTGCTTATCAGACATTACATGCAAGATGAAATGAAAATGACATTATAATTTTCTGAAGACAGTCAGTTTCCTTCAGAAATACAGTGATATAAAAACACCCGCACCGGGTTTCAATTTTGAAACGTGCAGTGCTCAACCAAGCGTTCTCCCCACCCGCCAACCATTCGAATTTCAGTAGGCGGGATTTATTTTAATGATATTCTGCATGAAAAAGCATAATAGGACCCCTTTAAATCACCTTTCTTCCCCATTCTGATGTTCGGTTTGAACTTCAGCAGATTGTTTTGATCATGTCTACATGCCTAAATGCATTAACGAACAGGTGTACATACATATGAATGTGGCCAGTGACTTTATATTCACAGTGTGCTGTATTGTGCATGTATGATATTCAAGATGGTGAATTTTTGCAAGCCACAAACATGTGACATGTTAAACGGGTCAAAGTATGCGCTGGCAGAAGCCATGCCTTCACGGTTTAATGATATGTGCATTGGTTAAAAGATCACTGTGAGTTCCTTCGCTGGGAAGAGATTTGACAGTCAGCCATGATGGAAAATAGAAATGTGTGACACTCACACTCCCAATTGGCAGAATTTATTCCACATGTAGGGGGAGACATATCATGCAATACAGCCAGAGACCCAATTATTTTAGCTCGGTGTGTGTGCGCGTGTGTGCGCGCACTGCCGAACAAGAAAATGACAAGACTGCAAGATGCTCACAGCTCACCATGCCAGAAATGAAGTCGCAGTTAATGACTGTTCATGAAGTGTACAATCATTTCAAAAGATTACATTATAAGAATGCAACCATGCATGGGGATGTACTCTGAAAGACTCATTGCTCGTATTGTAATTGGAAATCTGTTAAACATGATCTGCAGAGGCAGCAGTGCTTCCAAAGCTGATGTTTTTATCCAACAAATTGAAGCAGACAGCTAAGCAATTCATTGAAAAATGAAACAGACAGTTTCATAAATTCAGCAATTAACCTCAAGATTAAAAAAAAGATAATGTTTTGGGACAGAACACACCAATCAGAAATACTTATCCATGTGTATACAAGTTGCTTCACTAAGCTGTCACAAGTTTAACATCATCACCAAAATATTTAGTACATATTGCAAATGCATTAAGCATTTCACAAATCAAACATAGATTTTAGGGACAGTAGCAATCAGTCTCACAAAGACAAAAATGCACTTCCCCAGTTTCGCCCCCACGTCAATTTCATAAATCAGACTTTCTGTCAGTATAAAATTCCTACGCTCCTCAATTCCACTCTGCAGGGAGTCAGTTCATCTCCCTCCCAAGGATGGATCCCTTCCCATCGAGGGGAAGAGGTTTGGCAAGCGCACAGAAGAATAGGGGTGGAAAGGAAGGCAGCCCCCACTGACATCTAAGCCGTACCTTGCCTGAGGAGGGCTTAAATTCTGTGGTTTTCTGTGCATATGCAGAGTAACACAACCCTAACTCCTGCTCAGGCCGAGTCAATGAGCAGGCCACAAACTTAAAAGGCTTTGAGAAGTCCCAGGAAAAGATGCCCACAGGCAAACATGTTGACCTGATCATTATGGGACCACAAAAAGGGAGAGCTGAGTGGCACTGATGAATGACACATCAGCATCTAAAACATTAAAGAGAAATAATGAAATAGCACTAAATATTGTCCATGCCTTTTGGAACGCCTTTAAAGTATGATTTCATTTCCTTCCTGGTCATTTAAAGTACTATAATAGCTTGCTCAAAAATGGAACTTGGCTGGTTGGTTATTCCAAACCCATGTGACTTTGTCTTCTGTGAAACAAAGCAGAAATTTTGAAGAATGTACTGCCTGTTTTTATTCATGCAATTACAATAAATGGGCACTAGAGCATTCAAGCCTCAAAATGGACACAAAGCACTATAAAAGTGGTCCATATGACTTATCATTCACTGAAAATGTTAACATCTGCTCTCTTATCTTGGCACGTTCATGAGAGAGCTAACAATGTCCAATTTGGGAATGAATTAGTTTTGAATTGTTAATCTGGTCGACAAAAACAGCCCCTCCGAATTGTTTACAAATCAGAATAATCTGACTCAGTGATTCAGATGCTGAAGTTAAAAGCTCTCTGGGGATGACGATTTGCAGTAAATAATGAATTAAATTTCAAATGCTGTTTCTCACATGAAGGATATTTTTATGATGCTTTGTGAGTGCTTTTTGAAGCCTGAAGTCTCTAGATGTAAATCTCTGTAACCGCGTGGAAATAAACAACCAGTCCAGTGCAGTCTTGTTTTTGCATGGAAGTCAGAGATATGGGTAAGGAATGACATGAGGGAGTGTAAATTATGGAATTTTAATTTTGGGTGAACTATCCCTTGGGAGGTAGGCTATTTTGACATGGGCAAAGTCACCAAGAGCTCCTTTCAATAACATTTCAAATCAGGAAAGAAATCTGATGATAATTCTATAGAATACTTCAGGAAGGTCGAGCTAAAGAGCATGCATGCCCTATTATACAATAGGGCTGTGCAATTAATCGAATTCGATTATCATGCGCATCTTGTCAGTAAAGCCGGTTCCGTGATTAGCAGTAAATCGCCATCACCTGTTTTCAAATGGAGCGGCATTTACTACACAGAGCCGTAGTTCACTGACAAGCTAGGCAATATCGCGTTCAAAATTGAAAGCGATTCGTCTGCGATTATGAACGCGATATTGCATAGCTTGTCAGTGAACAATGGTAGCAAATACTAGTTTTTCCACAAGCAAGCACTACCTACTTGTTTGTTTCTATGATAGTTCAATTACCAGAGGCACATCCTTTACAAACCTTAAAATAATGATTCTTCCCCTCAAAGAGACTCACTTTTTAAATCTCTTCTCTGCTCCCATTTGGGTAAGAGTCACAAAGCTTGAAGCACTATTTTCTTCAACACCAGAGAGCGAAGATAAAGCTGTATAGGGCTGCTGCAGTAAAACACAAGAAGGATGATGTTATTTTAAGCTCTTCCAGCAATTGGGCTCAAGTGTACTGTCAAGTCTAGTGAATAAAGAGACACATTGGTATGGTCCACTGATGTAATGATACAATCTTATTTTATCATCCCCTCAGCAATAAAAGGCTAAATAAATTCAGTAAATACAAAAATACACCACACACTTTCTGTGGACCCTCATCACCTAGTGTGGGCAGCCATTTCCCTTGGTATATATCTGAATTGGATGCATAATTGACTCGGGATGTTTGTGTGTCTGGCTAAAAGACTAGAAACATCAACGTTTTTCACTGCAAAATAGTAGGTGGTGACTTGTCATGAACCAAAAGCCAGACATTTCTATATTTTTCAGGGTATAACTGGCATAGATGGGTGAAGGTGAAATGAACGTCCATGTTCCACTCCATTTATTTGGGTTTGTTGCCCCCCTATTCCTGCGCCAGCACAAAATATCAGGTTTCCAAGGCTACACAGCATGCCTGATAATCATGGCTGTTCAGTCCCTTTATCCCAGCCAAAAAAACACTTTCCACCTTTGTTTAAATGTCCAGGTAGCAATGATTTCTGAAACAGGGAAACATCACATGCCATGCCCATGAAAGAGCCAATCAAAAATCCTTAAAAAGGAACATTTTATACAAAAATGAAAATTCTGTCAACATTGTGTCGTTCCAAACCTGACTTTCATTCTTCACACAAAGATGATACGTAAATGTCCTTACAAATGAAAGTCAATAGCGTCCAATGTTTTTTGTCCATTTAACAGAATTAGAAGTCATAATGGTTTGGAAGAAAGACATAGGGGTGAATAAATGATTACATATTTTATTTCTTGGTGAACTTACTCTTTAAAACAAAGCTTTTTGTCCAGCAACATCAAGGAGGGCAGACCTTTTTTTTTTTTTTTTAACATTTTACATTCTAAGTAACTATGAGAAAAGGTTCAAGGAAGCACATGAGACCCCCGTGAGAGACAGGGAAACAACATGTAATCTACAACAGCTGTGAAAGGGGTAACATCGAATACTCCTAAGGCTTCAAACACAAAACAAGAAGAGAGAAAAGGGACTTACAGCCACAGAACACACCCTCTAGAGTAAAGAGTTTTGGAGAACTCAATGAGTGTGTGAGCAGCTGTTCCTTTCGGGGCAGTATGGTGAGACTGTTGGTATTAAACTGTCAAACACAAGCCCGTCTGTGCGCAAGGTTTCCCTCTAACTTCCCCTCGGCTCGTCTCGACACCGGCTAACACTGATCAAAGCCCTGAGGAGGGAGAGGCGGAGGAGAAGGGGGTGGCGCAGCCTCCCGGGTCCCCAAATAATAAGCCTGACTGTTTACCTTACAAGCGTACCATAAATTCTAGGTCTAAGAAAGCAGGTTTCTGTATCCATCCCCTCCACAGATAGAGAGAGAGAGAGAGCTGTTGTGAATTATCTGCTGAGTACGCAGAAGGCCACATGGGGTGTTTACTGAAGTCTATTTTTCACGGTGTTGAAGAAAATGTAAATATTCAAAGTGTTTATTCATCACCGTTTGACTTATTCTGGGTCTAATTAGGACTAAAATGTAAAAAAAGTAACGCTAATGACATCTGAGGTCCATATTTCCAAGGAAATCCTATTTCAAGTGTCATTATCATAAAGTATGTAAATCTATCTACATTAACTTGAGTGATTTAAACCCTCTTCCCTGAGTTCATCCTGAAGCAAACACTTTGTCGGATCCATTATAAACATGAAAAAAGCTGGAGACCTCAGGAAGTACTTGGACTACTAATTTGTCACAGCGCAAAAACATTTTTGGGTGGATATCGTATACTTCCAAGGGGGCTTTTGGTAGAATCTCCTAAAAGCTGGTGTCATAAGGCAGAATTTATTAGAGGTTAAGTATCCCCCTGTTGCTTTTGCATTTTTTTTCAGCAGCCCCTGTAAGACATTCGTCAAAGAAAAGGGGAGAGGGGCTAGAAGTTCAAGCAAACCCACCTTCAGGAGCAAATTTCGATTAGTTTCCAACTGAGGTCCGGCACTTGATTTATAGTCTGTTTTAATGTTTTGAGAAAATAAATATAGCGGGGGAGATTTTCACCACACTGTCATCACACACATACAGCCGGAGAGCCGATTTGGAGCACACATCCCCTTCAGATCTTACATAAACACAACAACTCTGTGGCATAAATCAAACCTGCGGCGGCGCACATAGTATGAGCACTATAACGCAAAGGAATGAGGAAAATATTAGCATATGTTTGAAACCATGCATCTTGAGCTGTCCACAGAAGGAAAACAAACTTAAGTCCTTCTGTGCAATTTTCCAATCTCTGAGGTTTGATTTCCCACCAATAAAACAGTCTTAGAAAGCGTAACATAAATAAAATGTTGAATCAAAACAATTTAGCTGCAGTTCTGTCATGCAAGACATGCATGATAAATCAACCTGTTATTGTTGTCGTGAAACAAACACGTACCTAACAAAATACTTAAGGGAAACAATTGGCTAGAACAAAGAAGATCTAAAATCTGTTAATGCTTGCCTGCGATCTAAATACAGTGTAATGACAATTGACTTTCTCCAGCATTTTCCCCTGTGCTTATCACGTCACAGCAAACTCAGATTAAACACTTCGGGTTAGGGGAGGAAACCAACAAATATTTAAATTAATTCCTTCCAAGGCTTTCATCAGCCACTACTCCTACATTCCTCCTTTCTGACCACCAGATGCTTTCATTCCCTCACTCTCACTGTCCTTTTGTTGGCGTTGTCTAACAATAGTATATGAACTATAATAACTAGGGGAACGTTGTAACAGAGTGAATTGTAACACCGTCAGAATGAGTTACAGGGGTTGAAATCACTATTACACACGGCCACTTCCCTCCTGTGGTGGTTGTGCAAAATGTAAAGGGATTTATAGGACAGAAAACAATTAGGAGGTAACTGTTTGGGATAATAGTAAATGACAAAACTGGTATCTTCTGAATCAGTAGGTTCTCATGTTTGACAGATAACACCCAGAGATTTCATCTACATGTTAGAAAATTCGTAAATATGTCTGACCAGATGGGGAGGGTTGTAACAATTTCCATGTACTTCCACTGGACTCACAAAGACAGCACAATATGGGACAGTGTATAAGGCTACGTTTTTTTAACTAAAGCACTAGTTATGTATACTATTTTTTACTATTTTACAGTTAAATGAGGGTGGGGTGGCAATGGTCTACAGGGCATAAAATCTGAATATTGTATTACAACTTGAGACAATAAATAAACACACACAGGCCGGTCTCATTTTCATTAAGACGCGATAAAAAGCGTGTTTTATTCACTTTCCTCTGATCAAAATGTACATTTACGAACTAAACCTGAACTCCTAGGATGTTCTAAAGTCGCAGAATACAAAACAATATACAAGTTAACCAAAGGATTTAAATTTGCGTTATTATTATAGCCTATTATGCTTGAAACTTTTACGAAGCCGCGCACTGACTAACGCGCGTTGTCAACAGATAAAGATTAGTTAATTACTTACAGTGAAGGAAATACGAAAAACATGCAAAACGCTTATTGCTAATAACCAGCTTTATATATCACTGGTCTCTTTTAGAAATGACAACCACTTTTTTTGTCCCTGCAGCGCTACAGTAGACACGATCTGCATGCATCAAGTAGCCAAGGTGCATTCAGGATCACACATCATTCCAGCCTTGCCATTCAAGGGAATTCACAATCATATATAATAGTAAATCGCTACACATACCTCTTTTTGGTCTCGGGAAACTTTCGTGTAAATGAAATACGACTTTCTCCACAAAATGCTGAATGTTGCTGTGCTCCGGTCCGCGGACAAACACCATCCAGTCGTGC